>JBAJNP010000641.1:10304-39395 GCA_036877545.1 Yasuhikotakia modesta | reverse complement strand
TCTCTCTCTCTCTCTCTCTCTCTCTCACACACACACACACACACACACACACACACACACACACACACACACACACACACACACACACACACACACACACACAGATATGACACGCTAGGGTCAAAGGTTATTTCAGCCCACCCCCAACCAGCTAACTCATTTAAGTTAAAATGCCAATTCTACCTAAACTGTGGATTCTGAAGGAAAAAAAAAATATTGGATATGGGATGGATATGTATGGATTTGGCATATGGCATAAAACATATTTATTTATTTATGTGAAACTTGCTGTTTCGTGATAAACAGACTCTTTTGGGCTGAACATGGGAACGAATATTGTTTGAAATGTGCCTCGTGTAGTTCGCATGCGCTACAGAAACACCGAGATCAGTCATTTTGGAAATTGTTTCAATACACGTGTTTGAATAAGTGAAAGAAATGCGTAGCTGTACAGCTTTAGATTATATTTGTCCCACGAAAAGTTTTCTTGTCATCTTATTGGTTGTCGCTTAAAATTTAGTACTATTTCGTCTCAAAAATAACTTTTCAGATGTTAGTTGGTGGAGCCGTCACGCGGTGTTTTGGTGCTTGAACTTTTAGGAGATTTCTCTACTTCCTCCATGACTTTTTACCGAGTTATCGTAAATACACATAAAAAACAAAACAGTCGGCTAAATGTGTCACTAAATATGAGTAAAATAGCGACCATGTTTAAAAACCACTGAAACACTCACATTTAAGACTTAAAAATGAAGGACGACTTCGATTCTAAGGAAACGTGTTCTTTGTTCTCTTATTGTTTGGTAAAGCGCTGCGAACAAACGTCCTCTTACCTCACACGCTCTCTAATGCGAAAATCTTCTTCACCGAACTTTGTGATCGCGATCCTTAGCGAAAAGTTTGCGCGCATTTAACAATATTCCTAACTTTATGACAAATGGAGCGAACTGCGCTTTTTCCATTTGTCACCGGACGTGTTTGCCACGCTGTTTGAGTCTCGCGCACGTTGTGGGGAGGTAGCCCATGCGGACCCCCACTTGGCGAGTCCGTCACGTCTGAGGGTCCGGGGCCCATCCTGAAGGTGACTCCAAGAAAACGCTCAACCGTCCCTGTAACATGTCCAGGTCATGAAAACGCAATTCTCTTTGCGAAACCACACGTATAAAAAGCACACAATATTTTAACCTGTCAGTTAATTCACATATAAAATTATAATAAATCCGCAACAGTACACGGAAACATATTATATATTTATTGCTAATTTATTGATAATGCATTTCAGCAGTGACATACAACATATAGATGGTATTTCCACTTAGTCGTCGCAGTCAAAATAAAAATGTAAGTTTGTGTTGTTTGTCATATAGTAATACATTCAGTAGCTTTATGGAAGTCGTACAGTTTATGCTTTATTAAATTTATTAGCATCCCCTATATAATAATATACCCTATATGCCAAAATGTTGTTAATAGTTTAAAACCACAAGAGAGGAATTACGTTATTCCTACATGCTTTGCAATTATACGCTTTAAGTCCAATAAACTGGGTTGGAAGTAATAAAAATCCTAACATTTTTCATGTTCTTGGATCAATGGGCAAATTAAATTATTAATTCATAGCTTTTCAACTTAATGTTAGAAACGTGAAATAAGTTTCAAAGCGGGTCAACTATTTCTGGAGGCAGAACTTTCAACTCTTCACCCAAGACTGTGCACACTGGGTCGAAGATCAATCATTATCACTCATGTCACAATTGAGGGCTGTTCAAGCTGTGAGGTTTCAAAATCAAAGGCCCGGGACCTGCGTGTTGTCTTTCAAATCATGTGCGCCCCTTTGAATTAAACTTATACAGTTCAACGGAGGTTGGAATAAAATGGATTATTAACAATGCTGGAAAGCTGAAAGTGTAAATACGAGTGTTTACGGGGGAAACAACAGTGCCACAAATTTTACTGGAAAACTATCAGATAAATGAAACATTTTTACCACTGCTGACGTTTGGTTATTTAGTAGCAGAACAATTGCATGAATGCAGCTACTAACGCTTTGAGTGAAAATGTCAACTGTTCACGACAAAAAGAATTTCCACAACAGGAAAAAGGGGTAAAAATGACTGTTGGGTTGCCAGCTGACATGCATTTAAAACATAAAACGCATGTGATGTGAATATATGTATTTTGACTGTTTAAACGTGACCTGAGGTTATTTTAATATTATTAGAAACAAAACATTCCTATTGGTCACTTTTTTGCCGGTGGTGTGACTTAAGCAAGAGCTACAGTACATGGTTTAACGCTTAAGAAATAACAGGAGCCCGAGCCATCTGAATCAACAGGACGACTAGCTTGTAAAGGTAGTCCGCTGTACAACGTGGAACCCTTTCCCCTTTAAAATCTTTATGAACTGGAACAAGTATGTTTATGTTCCCGCACCGGGCTTATAGTGTGAGGTAGGAGCGTGTGCGCACAAAACCGACGTTGAATTTGGCACCAAATGGACTGTAGTGATTAAAGTGCAACACTTTCACCACACAGAATACGCCATAGCTTCTCGTGCACACCATCATTAGATAAACTCTGAGCGTGATGCAACAGACTAGCCGTATTATCAATATCATTAGTTATGGGTTTTCTGCCTTGTGTGTGCTAAGTACTTCTAACTAAAGCTCAATCAATATCCCAGTCAAGATCATGTATTGTCTGTATTAAATGTGACGATCTAATCGTGTATCACGTATTTCACGTTTTGGTAATATTTGGTTGTTGGTAAAATTATGACGTAGATATTCTGCATCTGGTCTTGCGAACGTAATAGCCAATAAAAGCATTGCTTAAATCGTTAGTAGCACAGTTGGTAGGCGTCAGCAATATTCAAGCCCGTGACACGTTTGCTCATCCTGAATTGTCAGTATTTTCTTTGATAAGGTACCATGGCCAAGTCATGTGCATGTAAACGTTGTGAATTGTAATAAAGTTTCCTTTTATTATTTGTATAATAAAAAGCCATAAACCCAACAAACAGATGTGTGTGTGTGTGTGTGTTGTGGTGTAACTCTTAAAAACACACGAAAAGCAAGGCATTTATTTTTTTTTTTTACCAAGGTCCAGTTCTTTACATGACAATTTTATAAACAAAACATTTGCACTATTGAAAGGACACTATAGCCTACAGTGCAGTTCAGTTAAACAGACGGATTTTAGTGTGTATGCATACAAACTACATTGTTATATATCTCATAACAGTTTTATTTTGACACGTTTCATTTGGTACATTTTTATTTAAAAAAGCGCAAATGTCGACACACAGACGCAATCGGGGGAGGGGGGTAGTCTTTACTCCTGAAGACCCGTTGTTTTTCTCTTACGTTTGTAGGAAGTAGAATGGAGGTTGCCTGGTCTGTGAAAAATGGGCTATGTTCGACAGCACAAAAGTATGCATACTATACATCGCTCTCGCTCGCACACTCGTTGTGAAAGCTCGTTGTGACCAGGGTGCTTATAGCTGTTTTTGCTTGATAGATATTATCAAAGTGGCTCAGAAGAAAAGCCTTAAACCTGTGGGTGACTTTATTTAGGTACTTGTTTATTTTTTGAATACGATGGTACATTGTTGGCTTCGTAAAAACTCAAGATTAAAATATATATCTGAATTGATTTTAACTAAAAAATAAATAAATAAATGAACTACTCTGAAGGTTTCTAGAAGCATGACGAATAAAGTTATTCTATACATGAACACACACGTTGGTACCAGGACGCACACGCACATATACGCACACACTAACTCCCAGATATACATTAAATTAGGAAAATTGCAACAGAATAAGATATAAATATATAAAATATATACATATATAAAAACAAACAGCTATTGGCAAAATGCAACGATCGACATTTTACTCGTTTTTAAACGAGTATGTCTTGACTCTGTATTCCCTATTCTCTGTAACTCAGATATTCGGAGGTATCTGAGTTAAAACACATATATCTCCGAATATCAATTTTTAGACAAATCACAAATAACGTTCAGTTTTGCATAGCGTACAAGTAGATTTCAAAAATGTGAAAACGCCTACCAAAATAACACCACGATAACTTAAAATGTGTAAAATCTGAGTTTTGAACAGACTGTTCATTACCAACATATGCAGCCAAACATACAAATCTCTTAGCGTTAGTCGTTTTGAAGCAACGACCGCAACACAAAGTACTACAATAATTCTCGTAAATAATGACTATTATTAATATGAACTTGTCACGAGCGAATTATTTGCTCTATTTAAGAGAGGTGGGATTACAGCAGTATGGAAATTAGCTAGGGGGTGGGGTGGCCAGGGGTGGAATATCCATTTTATTGCATCACCTGTCAGTAACGTCCAATCAGCGTCGACTTTGAGCGCATTAATTGATGAAGGTGTCTCCGGCCGTTCCCGGTTCCCACTGTCATTTTATTTGTGACTAAACCAGCAACGGGAATAGCAGCTGCATTTTGGGCTCTGTCTATCTCTCTCCCTCTCTCTCTGTCGCTCACCCCTCTCTCTCTCTCTCTCTCTCCCTTCCTTACTCTCTCCGCTTTTTATCCTTCTCACTGGCAGTGCTGTTCACCTTTCTTTTTTCCTCATGGCCAAATGGGAAGAGAGCTGAGAGAGCGCAGGTATACAGAAGCTCAGACAGGCAGCAGCCAGCCTGTCGGCAACATCACACACATTCCATCGATCGTGCGGTGCTCAGGTCAATGGATTGATTGTTTTAATTCAAACTGACCATTTTTATTTTTATATGTAAAACTTTTTGTTCATCACGCAGTGTGGACATGTCACAGCCTGTGCTGAACTGCTCAGCACAATGCCTTGAAATAAAACAGCAGCATTAAAGCTATTGGACATCCGTCGCGCTAAATGTCGGAATTAATACAATGAAGAAAATGGGGGACTTGGAATCCGGTTTTGAGGAAATGCAGGGTGTAAAGCTGGGCTATTTGGTTATCAAAGGCAAACAAATGTTTGCCCTTTCTCAAGTCTTCACCGACCTCCTGAAAAATATCCCGCGGACTACTGTACACAAACGTATGGACCATTTAAACGTGAAGAAGCATCACTGTGATTTAGAGGAATTGCGAAAGCTGAAAGCAATAAATTCAATAGCTTTTCACGCAGCTAAATGTACTCTGATTTCAAGAGAGGACGTTGAGGCGCTGTATTTTTCGTGTAAAACTGAACGCGTTTTGAAATCAAACAAAAGGAGAGAAAAGGACAAAAAAACTGACAAAATGTGCGAGGACAAAAATCACACAGCTGCCAGAAGTGACTTTTGGAGAGAGAAAGTTTGGTTAAGTTTGCATAGCGTCCCACAGACTTTCTCATTCAAAAAGAAACAGGACTCTGCCCCTCGCACTCACTCCAATCTACCTCAAATTTACAGTAAATCCTTTGCCCGTGATTTTCAACCGGTCACGAAGTCGACATCTACACCCTTTAAAAACTATGAAACAGCTCAAATACCCGACAACTGTGTTGCTTTTAATCAGAAACATGCGTTTATTCGGCACGTTGTGAACCGACAGCCGCTGCTCTATCAGTCCGCCATTGCAGCGCAGTCAAAGCACCAAGGCAACGCAGACCTACTTCACAAAAGGAAGAGGAAGCGAGACAGTCAGTTTTGGCCGAGGAGCGGACGCAGCCATTCGGTCCTGGTCGTCCCAAAGTGCTGTAAACCAAAAGTTCCCAACGGATCTTTAACCGAGTTTCACCTCCTTCAGCATGGATTGTACGTCGACCCTCGACACACTGGACATTTTCAGGAAAGCTGCAGCAGCGACACGGAATCGAGCTCAATATCAGAACGGGTGAACAACGATTCGGATTTTGGATCGAGTTTCTCCACCACCAGCAACTCGGGAACTTCAGACGAAGAAGAGGACGATTCCCTCTCGGATTCTTCAGATGTCAGTAGCGACGAAGAGAGCTCGTCTCAGTCGGACTCGAGCTCTGTGTCCAGTCAAGTTTCAGTGCAGAGTATTCGGTTCAGGCGTGCAAGGTTCTCAAGTCTCAACACAAAAGCACCTCTGGTCCTGCAGCCTACTTTTCACTACAGGCCTAATCCTCAGAACATACCCGCTAACCAGGGAGGACCAGCTATTTCGGAAAGCGCTGGCAAACCGGAGTTTAGCGCATCGCCAAGGGATGGAGGCAAGGATGGTGACGCCGCGAATGTGCAAAAGTTCTGCCTGGTGGGGGCCCGTTTCCCAGATTTAAGAGAAAACAAGGGCTCTGAATCAGTGTCACGCCTTGAATTTTCGAGCGATCCAAAGGCCTCAGGCTCTGTCGCTAACATAATTAAAGAGATTGGCCTTACACCTATTGCAAATGGAAATAAGGCGTTTCCCCAACAAAGAATACCAGGATCTGCAAACAAATGCCCCCAAGCCTCAATATCACACTCTGTTTCGGACAAAGGGATAACGGTTTGTAAGTCGTCAGACAGCAATCTTTCATTATGTGCAAATTCCAAGAGGGAAGCGAAAACTTCCCTCAAACTGCCCTCACCTATAAAACATATCAAAACAGAGGCAGAGGAGCCCGTCTCCACCTCAGGCTTTAACAATGAGGAAAACAGGGCAGTCAAAGCGCCGCTTGATTTACTAAATAACGTAAAAATTAAAGTGGAGGATACGTTTGACGAATATGAATATGTCAGTCAATGCAAAAATAACTACGGTGACGATAAGGCCATCAGCAACCATTTTAAGGAAACCGACCACTGCAAAGAGACCATTAAAGCCACGGAGAGCTCTGACCTAAAACACCCCGCCTGTAACGAGGAATCTAAAAGCACTTTAAACACTCCTTATACCGAGGAAGGAGAATGCAAAAATGCTGCAAGGGTCCGAAAAAACTACAGGGCAATGCTTCTGGGTAAAAAAAGCGAAAGTGTGAGGACATCAGCAAAATCAAGTGTAAAAGTTGACAGGAGTCCCCGATCTGCAGGAAAATGTGGGCACAGTGAAGGCTCAAATGAAGACTGTGTAGGATCGAGCAAACGCAAACGAGCGAGCACCAATGTAGCATCTATAAAAAAGCCCTTCAGCTTCATGGCGAATTTTCCTTCTCCACCGTCTCTTATTATTGGCAGCGACGGAGATTTGAGTCCCGCTCACTCACTGAACTCTTTAAGAAGTAACCAACCGCCTCATCGTTCTCACCCGGTGTGGAGATGGCAGCTTGGCCATTTAGTTGTTCCTCCCCCTCCGAGCCACAAATTTAGGAAAGCCTCTGTTATCCCTTGAACTGTTCTTCTGAGCTGGAGAAAAAAATGTCTTAAAAACTCTGACTCGCACTGATACGCGTTAGTTGTGTTTTCACTGTTGTTTTAAATGAGCATGCTGGCCTAGTGTTATGTAGCATACACCGTGTTCATATAGCACAGGCTGTGTATGTATCGAGGTTGGGACTCTGGAATATACAGAGGTATTTATAATAAGCGGATCTATCGAGAATCAGTTGTTGAAGTGACTTCATTTCGGTTCGCTTTGACCTGGAGGACTAGACTCTCGTTGAGTAAATGTTGGTTCATTTTGCAGCCAGGGTTAAAAATCTCTCGTTCTGGCATTACAGTGAATGTCAGGTCTGTGGTTGATTTTGTCATTAAGACACACTTTGTATATTTCAGGGCAGTCTTTTCCCTTTTATGTTTAACCTACCCCTCAATATACTGTCTTTTACTGTTAGAATTACTGTAGGCCTGTGATATTCATTTTAAGGGTGTTTCCCCGATTGTTGGCACATGTCTGTGTTCACTCCCAGGCAGTACACAATAACTCTCACGGTAGGCCCAACACAATGGCCCTCCAACTGACAATCAGAAGCTATTTTCATTTGCACGAACAGAGAGAAAAAACACCAAATCGAAGTCGCTCTATAGCACATTCGTGACTTAAGTTATAGAATAGCTGGAGCACAAATTTACCATGCATTGCACTTTGCTAATGCCCAGTAAGTCGAATTATCGATGTTTTTTAAGATAAAGAGCCATCCCAGGTAACCCAAAAACCTTTATACGTGAGTTGAGTAAGTTGGTGCTATTTCTATAATGATCGTTTGCCTTGGAGAGAAATGTTTGCTAGTCGTTCTAATTTGTAAATGTTGTAGATTTAAACGCAGCGACCTGCAGGGATGCTGCAAATAAAAGTGTTGCGCATACGTGACAACATCACAGAAAAATACATCGGTGCTTAGTAAAATATACACATTCTGGTCAGGGTAAATTTAGTATGTTTGTTTCTCTTTGGCTTAAGTGACTTTGTATTTTATGTATAATGGTTTGATTGTATTTACCTTCTCTCGGCCTATAGGTTTCCATGAAATACATGGACTACCTAAAAATCGTAACCTCAAATATCGGGCAAAATAACATTCAAGTGTTAATTTGATGTTCCACTAGAGTACATTGCCCCATCGAAATGCCTTGTGATGAATGTACTGTGACGTACCATATTTGTTTACTTCAGCAAAAGCAGACTGCCTCCGAAACAGGCCTTTAAAAGTGAATTGTTGCTGTGCTTAGATCCGCCTATGAAATAAATAATTTTTCGATTGCATTGCCAGGAGCATAAAAGCAGATAGACAACTCCTTCCGTTATCCCAAAACTCAATTGTATGCCAATTTCCTGCACAAAATGAATACCTTGCTGAGATACATAGACTATGCACACTTGACAACAGCGAGACTACTGAGTCCACACCATTCTGATTTAATATATTAATATACACCAGACTGCATTTAATATATTAAGGAGTGGACTCGTTGTGTGTATTGTGGGGAATAAAATGCGACGTCCAAACTCAGTTCAGACAGGTGAAATAGAAAAAATACACCGGTTGTGTATATTTTACAGTTCAGTGTCTGTAATGCGGAGCACTATTGTTCCTTATTGTGTCAAAGTGCACTGTGCACTGACAGAGTATCTATGTCGTGTAATCTTTAGAAGAATGAGTTAAAAACTAGCCAAATTAAACAGAATGTAGCGCACAAAACACAACACCCCATAAGTTAAAGGATTTCGCGATCTCCACAATAAACAGAAATGAGAAAATGGCAACTTACGATATATCTGGTCAGGGCTGATTTTTTAACCTTCTGCTTTTGCTACAATACTTGAGGTCAGATTTTTGACATGGTTTTTTAAAGCTGAAGTCACTGGGTGTTTATAAAATGCATATTTATTTTTGTGATTTTCTTGTTTTTCCTTTGGATACCATTGTTGTGTAGGATAAATGCACTCGAAATGAAAACTTGAATAATGGATTTTGAAGCACTTTCTTTTTTTCTGGTTAAACTGTTCATTAAATACATCTGAGTGTAATGTGAAAGGATCGTTCATTTTTAGCCTTTATAAACTCATGAATATTTATTGTTATCAGTGGAACAATTATATTGTGTTCCCCCTTTAATGACTCTAAAATACCCTTTACATGATATGCAAATGGTAGCTCAACCCCTGAGATAAGTTGTTTATTGTAAAGAAAAGTGTTGGTGGGGGAGGGGTTTGGAAACGCGGGTCTCGTGCCCTGCTATACAAGAACTCGAGCTCACTATAAGCTTATAGCTGTGTGTTAGGCTATAGGTTATTTTAATCAGGGAAAAGGAAACAGGAAAAGCGAGTACGTCAACATTTTCCAACCCGAAAGTTCAAGAGATGTGATCTAATTACACCATTGTGTTTTTTACATGTTATACTTTATATGTATTTTTTAAACACAAGCGTGTGTGTGTGTGAGAAAGATAGAGGATAAGACGAGGCATCATAATCATATTTACATCTTCAAGCGCTTTCTGGTTGGATTTTTTTACATACAGTGATGTCAAAACACCCATAAAATACTTCCACACACATACGAATCATAACGATATTAAATTAGACTTTATATCTGATTATGATTGTTCAAGGCACGCTTTTCACTCAACACTTACTCGCTGGAAGATCAGGAAGAAAGAGAAATGTTAAAAAATCACCTACTCACAAAGATCCAAGGACGAAATAAACAGTTTTTCAGTCCTAAAAAGAAAATTAAGAGCCAGGCTGCAGTGGTCGGTTGTGCAGAGTTCACTGTGGTCAATACAGAGATTTAAAATTGGTCCTTTTACATAACATAATTTTATAATAATGGCATGCTGTTAAATCACCACATTACCCTACATCTTGTGAGCATCAGTGACTAAATTCAAAAGAGTTGCCTCGTTTTAGGTTTAAAAAATAAGATAAAAATAATAAAATAAAGAGAGCATTACATAATAGCAACTCGAAGCTATAATAAAATATTTGAGTATTAAAGCTGAAATAATATACCATAAATAAATACTTATTTTTGTGCTTGCTTATAAAGAGACGTCCTAAGCAACAAGAAACCAGTCACTATTTACACCTAAATAAATGCAAATACACATAGCAATGCAATAAACCCGCTACAGTTTAAAGTCTTGGCTTAGCCTATATGCAAATGCCTGTGACATCGACATTATAAGCCACTACTATAGGAATAGCAATAACAATATATGCACATATATGTTGCAGTCAGGTCAAATGACCAAGGCATTTGAAAACACACATAGCCTTTATTAAATATGGCAGTCAGCACAAACAGCCCTTTAAATGAAAGTATGTTTTTTGTATGCCTACAGGTATAAACACAGCAAAGGTACTGCTTCTAACAAGAGACTTCATCAGATGAACTAGGAGCTTAATCATTCACAGAACTCAACAGGCTGCCATTAGGGCGTTCAGCAGAAAAGATATTTCAATCTCCAAACAAGTTTATGCTCAACAGCTTGTTGATCTTCAGTAACCTGTGGAGAAATTAGCCCTCAAGCTGTTTTCAAATGCAGACAAGTCGATTCAATTTACTGAATATTGTAAGCATATAAATCATAGGACGACCAATCCTCACTACAATTAATTAATAAATAAAGATATTAGCCGACTACAAACCTCTCAGATTAAGTCATACAGGAGGGGAGTAAATATCCATTGTAATATAATTTTTCCTAGAAATTATGTAAATAGGGGTTTAGCAATGATACGTAATGAGATGAGTGCAATGTTAAGCATATATAACAATATTTAAACCTCCGGTAAAAACTTAGACGTAAGCCTGTTAGAACTATTGGCTTTATACGTGGACACGTGGTTCAACCAACAGGATAAGTGGCCTCATGGAAGCTCTTTTGTACTGGGATCAGGACTTGGGAGAAAAACAATAATGTTACGTGATCGGCAAAAGCTCCCATCACCGCATTCAACCAACAACAAATAATAAAACGATCCAAAGCTTCTAACAGCGACTGAACTACTTTAGGTTAGGAAACAGAGTTTTTTTTTAACAAAGTTAAAAAGTTAAGAAACAAAGTTTTTTAAAAAAACAAAATACCTAGACTACGATTAGGTGTTGTAAGAATTTGTTAATTTGACTGGTATTTTGTAGTTTTACAAATAAAAATTTACATCAATGAAATTGGTCAATTACATTTAACTTTCAGAAACAAATTCAATGACCAATTGATGTTTCAGAAGTAAAGATAGAGGACGACACGCTATGTGGGGGCCTAAATTTACGTTTTGCAATTTTTAGAAAGCTTAGGAATGATCTAAGAGAAGTAATTGTTAATTTAGTAACATAATATTGCCATTATGACATTACATTATTATTGTACGACCTTCTGTGTACAACCAAAACTATCACATATGATTTCTGACACACTTCATTGCGTAGGACAGCAAACTGGGGGTGTAACTAGTATTATGTGTGAACATAAATCCCATAAGCTCTTGGGGTTAAAGCGACACCAGTATCATTAGATATGAAATCATGGCACAAGTTCAGATGAGTGTAAAATGACGTGTCATATACATGTGGTTAATGGCAACAGCTACCAGAGATCTATTCTGATTGACTGAGGTCCTTATGGACCAGGATTCTTCAGTTATCTGCATAAACCGAACCTACCCCCACACAATCCCCAAAAAGACAAAGGCAACAAAACACACCGTGTGGGGAAGATTTGATTAACCGAGTTCCTTTTACGCTTTGCTTGTCTTGACCATTATGCTTACAATAAGGTCCACCTTACAGCACCAGTTTAACCAGTATTCTTGTCTCTTTCGGTCACATTAAATGTATTTAACTGCATTAATGGACGCTGTCTTTAGCCATTAAACTGTCATAAGAATTTTAAACAGAGTTTTTCTGCATTTAACCATTTTAACAAATGCATATTGACCCTGTGACCCGGGTCGACAATCTCTAATCCACGAGGAAAAAATATTTCAGACTTTTCATATTTCATTTCTCTCGATGAAAGCATTAAGGGTTTATACCCTGTGTGGTACAAAATTATAATACGGAAACTTTGTCTTAACAACCAAATTGATCCGCAGAACGTGTGAGAGAATTTAGTTTGCGATTAAAGTAAAACTACCTTTTAGGTTGCAAATGAAGTTAATAGTGATATTGGTGAGGGCACATTTTGTACAATGTTCACATTTTTAATGAAGGCAAGTAATTGTGTTTTTTTCCAAATTCGTTTAAAAATGTGTTTCATAGCTCTAACTGGTTATTATGAAGTTGACAGAGAAAAAGAAGTTAGAGAGTAAATTAAGATGATAAATAAATTGGCACGTAAACTATAAAACTAGTCAAGACTAAGTCACCTTAGAATTCAAATCCACAGAACTTTTGTTCTTTAAGAAAACAGCTGTTGTGTTTATTTTATTTGGTCTTATGTTGTGTTTAAAGCTATGTCAATGATATTTGACAATGATATGTCAATGATACTTACATAGGATGTTTTAATTTCTTTGCTCTAATAACTAATGAATTAGTCTGCCTCCAAACCAAGAAGTAACCTCTATTCTATCACAAGTTAAGCTTCTTTCAGAAACACTTGTAAAAACAATTCACTGTTCCACAACAGCTATCTCCCCTGAAGGTAACTGTCCTATTAGGTGACATGCGCCTTTCATAACGCTGGTGAAAAATGTGCTTTGGGTCAGTGATGTATTCTGCTGTGAGCCTGGCGAACAATAAAGACCATTCTGAGATCGCCACACATAGCAGTTTAACATCGTAAGACTTTAACAAAGAAACATTCAATGCACAACGTTACATAACCACAGCATACAACCCATGGTCGGTATAATTGTATGGACCCGTGGATTAAACCAATTAAGATCCGTTAAAAATGACCCTGAATGAGATGTAGTACATTATTTACACAATCCCAATAGAGTCCTGCAGAATATAGACCGAATTTGTTGTTTCTGTGTGTATATAAATAATACATTTTAGAGGAAATACGCTCTTTGCAGCAAACACAAAGGCGGACCAAGACTAAGCACGCAGTCCTATTTTAGTCACCTGTCCACTGTGTAGAAAGACGAATAAATTCGGCATTTAAACAGCCTCATTTAAGCTGAACTACTGTTATGATGTTTTGTAAAGCTGTGCAAAGAACGTATTAAACTGTTATTTCTGCATCTGTAACCATGAAGTCACTTTGACCCAGAGAAGCAGCAGGATATCTTATTATTACGATTCATTTATTGCTCAGAAAGTAAAACCATGTTTCTGTCGGCTTGGATTGAAGTCGTTCTTGCACTAAGTTCTTACACTTTCATTCGTCTTGTAGAAACGCGCTGCAATGCGATACTATTTAAGGCTGTTTATTTATTTTAGGAAATGTTTAAACGACGCACCGTTTCAATAAATCCCGACTTTGTGTCTTTGTGCGAGACAACCGAAGAACGAAAAATACGAAACATACAGGTTTGGCTTTTTCCTGCTCGCATATGAATTAGTGAACACAGGTTATGTGTAAATATAAATGCAATATTTGATATTCTTCACGCTAACTTCGAGCTTTTATCAATATAAAGTTGACTGCTGTGTAAACAGGTAAAGCATGAGATCAAGGGAAGAGAAAGTCGATACAGAAAGTATGTAAGGCGAAGAAATGGTGAGTCGGTGAACGCAGATATCAGCAAACAAACAGTATTTAATCGCAAACAGTTGAACATATAAACAAGCTCACTGGACATAAATAACAGACTATTAACAATTTCCCGACACGTTTGAGTCTGAACAGAAGAGTAACTGACAGCTCTTTGAAAAAATGTGGCCCGCAAGCGATTTTCTATTACACGTGCTATTGGCGCCCCCGCTCGGACCGGCAACATATGGAGAATTTCCTCTTAAAGGGGAGGACAGAAGGATTTAAGGTGGAACGACCAAATCCCGATCGGAGACCTTCACGCCGTAAAAATAGTGTAATTAATTAAATAACAGCTTTACTTTGGATTGTTTCTTATAAGCAGACAGATGTATTTTAATGAGGACTAAAACTGGGATTTTAAAAGGGATCAGAGTCTGATTCCCATGCAAAGTTGAATTAACCGCAATGTAACATCTGTAACAATTAATAGGCTTGTTCCCAGTTACAGCAACATTGTGTAAAACAATTCAACTCTGTCGTGTAAAACAAATGACATTCTTTACACGTATTATGTTATCACAGTCATTATAATATATGATGCGATTAAAATATGTATGAAAAAAATGTAATACGAATTAGACAAAAATAACATCATTAACTTGGATGTCTGGAGTAGAATTAAGTCTGCATTTGCAAACTGAGGTTTCTGGGATAATCCTCAACTTTTCATAGTTTTTATGTTTTAGGAACTGCGCAATGCAAACAGTTCACAAAGACGCAACATCTGTTTTATCAGATGCGCGTTTGTAGACGCTTTTAAATGCGGTTTCGCCCTATGGTTGGAATAAAGCGCAACATGATGTGTTAAAGGTTGTAGCACACACCGTTTTTAAAACATCGTTCTCACAACTGCCCCCAACTAAACTAGCTTAAAAGGTGAATGAAGGAGACCCACACTCGTATAACAGAAATTTCCACCCTGGTTTTCCTTTTCAATAGCATCCAGAGTTAGACTGACCTAAACAACAGATTATTCTGTGTGTTATCCATCTGAAGATAATATTTAAATCTTAAAGCTGGCCTTAGCTTTTCTTCCTTTTTCCTTCCAATCTGTTTAGTGTGGCAGTATATCAAACAGTTTTCCAGGCGGTGCCCCGGGTCTCTTACTTAAGGAGGGAGAAGCCAGTTCTTCAAAAGGGGACCCGCAGGGACCCTTTAAGCAGCTATTATGTACAATTCTGGTTAAAACAACCTGATACAGAAGACATTCATTGAATTAAACTGAACATCGCGGTACCTCGATCCTGTTTATCCCTAAATATATCCTGACACCCTGTGTTATATCGCACAAGGTCATGTCAAAGAATCTCCAGAGAGCTTATATAAACTGTGAAGCTTTTTAACATTATAAATAGAAATGAACAGTACGTTTAGTTAACACAAATAGTGAAATTTAAATTTTGAAATGGAGGTTTTGTGTACAGTAAGCGTTACCTATTAAAAGCTAAAATAATTATTTTGCTCAAACAGGCTACAGTTATTAGACATTCCCATAATGCAGTCCTGCCCTTACGTGTAAACCATGTACGGTTTTGTGGCGTTACATAATTCTACATAACCAATAAGCTAAATCCACAGTGTGGATAATAAATGAATATGCAATAACACGTCTGCTTGCAAAAGCATTTCTTTACGTTAAATATCAGATCGTGAGAAGATAGCGTTTATGTTTTAGGTAAGAGTTCACAAAACATTCACACCAATAAAATTATTCCTACAGGGATTATTCTTGGCGTTTACAATGGTCATTTTATGCCTTTAATAGACGTTTTCTTTGCATAAACACAAACATTCAATTACGTATTATTTATCATCAGTTATGTGCGCTACTGAACTGAGGAAATAACGTGTGACTATCCTAAACCTACAGGTTTTAACCTGCCACGTACATAACGAGGATATGGAGAATTAGGCCGCAAACTGAGAAGAAAACAGAAGATTGTTCTTCAAGAACAAACATTGTAAAGTTCAAATGTGTTATAATTCATAGTTGGGTACATAAGATGTAGCTTCAGAACTAGGTCATAATAAGACGACTAGTAACATTTCGAAGGTGGCTTGGATCGTCCAGGTGGTGAATCGTCTTAAAATATCTTACGTTCAGATTTTAGGCTTGTTTAAGCTAAGCATCGTAAAGCGTTCCCTGTGTCTTTTTCAGCTATACATATTTTGCATTGTGATTTAGGAGGGCGACAACAGTCATGCATGTCCAGTTTGCATGCCATTCATTTACTGTTTACGGACGCACCCGTTATATTATACAGACATAGATTGTGATAAACAATTCATCTGACTTCGTTTATTGATTTCTGTATAAGTATTTACAGCTTTAGAGGACCCTGTATGTCTTATCGACAATTGCCGAAAAAAATCTCCATTTTAAAGTTTAATTAAAGTTTTAAACTCAATGCTAATAAACACGCCTGCGTACCTCGGTGAACATCACTGTTTAATGTAACTTTTGTTCAGAAAACAAACTGGTAAATTGTCACCGTCTTAAGACATTTTTTACTTACAGGCGAGTCCTGATCTGATTCCAGGTCATCCCTCCTGGTGACCTGTGCGCTATTTTGTATCTTCCCTTCGTATTCAGTTCAGCCGGTTGCTCATAGACTTACACGAATCCCACTATTTTTGCAAACTGGAAAACGACAGTCACGTTATTTGGATAATTTAGGAAACTTGATTTGGCAGCCACGAGCCCACACCGAGTTACTTTGTCAGCCTTTCATAAAACATGTAGTTCTTTTTATTACGCAAAACCAGCTTATTATTTCTTGCACGCAATATAAATCAGTAACACAGGACGAGACTTTTAGTGCTTTATTGTTTTGAGCAATGCTTATGGAATGGAGTGTATTATATCGGTTAACATCATTTAGTTTACTCTGAAAACAGCGTTTACACTCGCATCTCTAAGTGTGATGCACATTATACCAGAGATTTTCCTGCTATTCCCTTCGCTAGCTAGATTATAAAACGGCATAACAGTCACAAACTAGCGGATTCAGTTTCTGTCAATAAGCGTGTAAAACCATATTCAATGTAAATCCGGAATTTATAGCGCGTCAAAAAATAAAAATGCACTCTTTACAAAGTACATTACAAGTCTTCCAAAGCTCTCAAGGTTGAGTTATCCGTAAATGAACACATTGAGCGCAAATGCCTTTGGCAAATGAGGAACATGGAGGGCTGTCAAAAAGCGTGAAGCTGTTTCACGTTCACATTGAGTGAAACTCGTTTATTTCGCTGCGTGCGAATCCAGTATTAGAAGCCGAAGCGATGCAATATTGACTATCAAAGTCTGCTGCTAAGACAGTCTCGTTTGTCATGGCCATGTGTTTTTGTGAATATTACTACATCCGAGAAGGCCAGGGTTTGTCTTCTTAACCAATGATAGCACAATAAAAATGCACCTTTTTTCCACTGCGCATTGGTTTCCCAAGGACACAAGCAGCGCTTAGTTTATTCATAAAATGAAACGCTAACCAAAGACGCCGTAACATGGGTGCCGGGTAATACTTCCGGATAAAATGCTTTGATAAAGCCTGAACACAATTTACAATTAACACTATAACAAGAGCCACACCTACTCAACAAATTCACAATGCACACTCTTGTCCAAAAGGCTTGCACATAGAATTAGGCTGCCAGGGAGAAATAATGACCTTTTCATTGGTGTGATGTTGTAAAAACAAAGTAACTTATATAGTAACAACATGTTATGGGGCAAAAACAAATACCAATAAAATGAACACTGAAAAAGATTTTTTTTTACCAACAACCACCCTAATATTAGAAAATAACATTTTACTTCTCTTTGAAAAAAGAGATTAAAACACAGAATTAAATAATTTGTATAAAGGCACGACTCTTGCACAGTGTATACATTGAAAACACAGTATAAAGCAGACATGGGACCATCTATAAAAGAACAGAGCTGGGGTGGGGGTGTCAGGGCACGAAAATAAAACAATATGCATGAAATATACATCTCCGGACTAAACCAGACGGAATATATAAAAACACTTTTTCTCTTTTTTTCCTTTCTTTTTTTAGACAGTACTCATGTTGAACGATTTAAAAACAGTAACATTCTTCATTTATCAGAACACTTTTACCAAATCACAAAGTGGTGCTTTAAAATTCAGACATTTTAATGTTAAAATTAAAATTTCACGTAAAAATATGTGCAAGTGATTCAGAACCTAAACCGACATATCATGAGGAGGCTTTTTCTTTGAATTAGGCAAGTCAAAACGCAAGTGTTAATCTCTAAACCATATTACCTGTTTCTAATCCAATGCCATTTACAAATGTAAATTTGTCTCTGTCATTTCCCTTGTAGATACCACTGCTGAACCAATGAGGTTATGCAAACTACATTTTGGTTTCATTCATCATGTGCAAATATACATTTTTGATTTTGCTGCCAATTTTACGTTCAAAGGATTTCAAACAAAATTCACGAGACATGTACGCAATTCAAAGAAAACCAAAAAATATACACAGCCCCCCTTCCCCAAACCTCCAAGGAATACTGAAACACAACACGAATGAGTGTGTCCTGGTACGATGCAAGAGGTAAACTATGTTTCGTCTGCTAAGAACAAGCATATGTGTGAGAACACGTGAAATCACGAGGCGGCATTTAACTGGGCCTCATAGTGCTATCGCTGCAGCTCGTAACAGACCGAGTGATCCTAATAAAAGTGCAACAGTTTAAGGTGCTGATGGCAACTGAATCACTAATGTAACAGAATTCACTGACGACTGAAGAGAATTCACTGATCCTGCTGCCTCAGTGTCTTCATTCTCCCTCGAGTCAGGTCGCTGCGAAAGAACAAAAACATGACCTGAACTTTTGCCTCTACGTCCAGAGAACCTCCACGCATTTGCCTCGGAACGCTGAAGGAACATGCAAGACAGATTCAGCTGTTTGTCCACAGAAGGCAAGAGAGGGCGATGGGTCCATCTTTTGTAAATGTCTCAAAGAGCATTTCTGGTTAGTCGGACTGTGAGTAGAGAGTTTCTGAACAGGGTGTTGTGGTGTCAAGTGCTTGGGGCATCTCTGAATCACCGCTGACCTTGTAGGACATGGAGCAGAGTGGACATACATGGTTGGGCAGGGACCAAGCATATGCTAAATATTCCTTTGAAGTTCCAGGTTCTAGAACGGCATCAGGTTCTACACATCCATTAATGGAAGGACCGTTGCACAAGCTTTAATCCCTCTCTGTTCTCTTCCATATTAAAAGGCAGGAAAAACAACAAATGGAACAAACAAGAATGAGGGACATGCAATTAGAAAGCAGTATTAAGCCCCGCCCCCCATCCCTCCTGAAAAGGTCAAAACTGTTGCTCTCATGGTCCCACAAAACAAAGAACAAATAAATGAACTCAAAATGTAAACAAATGGTGGTTGTAGCTGCTGAAAGGGTGCCCCCCTGTGGCAGAGCAGGTAAGTGAGTGTTCTACACCCCTCTGCTGGCGTCCCTCCTTATCCCTGTGGCTCCGCTCAGCTGCCGTCACTAGGGCAGAATGGTAGTGATGAAGTCATAGAATCTTTTGGAGTACTGCTCAGGGTTCACGGTCGAAATCTCCGCCCCGGCCTAAGATTGAAGACAACAGCACACACCTAATATCAACGGCTTTAAGTCATTCACCTTAGAGAATAAATTGTAAACGAAAAGCCCTGTAACAATACCTCAAATAATGTGTTGGTACTAAATACTGTTAGCACTGAACTAGTACTGTACTTTTGATTTTTATGTGTAGTTCAGCCTTTAAAAAACATTTTCAGCAATTCCTGACACTCATATTGAATGATTATAAACAACAAAATGGCACTTTAATGTACCAACACTGGATGCGTTGTACTACAGGGACTAACAAATCCAACATGTTCCTTTATCTGTGCTTGGTCTTGGAATATTAAGTAAACAATGAACTATTGAAAAGAAGATGTTGAAGTGAAAGAGAGGTTTATTTGAAACACTCACTCCGTGTTTAACTGTCTTGGCTGCGTGAGCTGCTTTTTTCTTGGCATCGTAATGTTGCAGGATGTCAATAACAGCCATAAAATAAACTTCCTTTCTAGGGGAACCTAAAAGACAAAAGTTTTTATTTAAAAGAATGCAATTGATCCGTACAGAATTAGCATGGGATCAATTTTAGTGAACGGCACATAAGCAGGTTTTTGCTACTCACTCTCGTGGCTTTTGATGGCATAGACATCAATACTGGGGTCGAAGTCTCCCGGTGAGAGAGGTTTAGTGCTGTCCAGAGTGTTGCTGGGACTGTCGGGGGGAGTGCCGACCATCCCTCCGTCGCTCTCTCCTTCCTCCTCCCCCTCATTATCCTCACTCTCCACCTCCTCCTGTTCTGCTCTCTCCACATCGTGGATCCCGACCAGTAGACTGTAGTCCATCAACTTCAGTAAAGCCAGAAACTAGAGAAGGAGACAGTAAAGACAATGATATTGTATGAATGATATTATATATTATACAATATTATATATTATAATGATATATATGAATAATTGTACCCTGCATCAAGGAGGTACAATTCTTACCTCCACATCCTTCCGAAGCTTTTCTAGAAAGGTTTTCTTACTCTCCTCATCGATGTATATTTTCTGTCCATCATTGATGAAGTCATTATCTTTGTATGTGGGGAATTCCTTAGCCTGGCAGAAAAGAGCAACAGAACCATTTAAAGTTCTTCGTAAATTCCCTTAAATTCCCAAATTTTATCAGCAGCTTTCAAATACATTCGGTTTCTAAACCGCCCGTCATGTCACGTCATGTAACATACAGCAGGGGGCGCTCGAGACGCATTAAAAAGCAGCTGTTAAGAAGCAGTTGAAGGCAGGGTAGGTGATTTTTTCCAGAAGCATATTTTTGTTAAGCTAGATGAAAGTATTTCACATTCTGATAGGAATCATTAACTAGAACCATTGACTATATAAAATGTTTATCCAATCATTGCATTTGGTCTGGATGCTATGCCATCATATGTTGGAGGGGGTGTGGCTTTGAAAAAATGATGGATTGCAAATGGTTTCAAAGCTAGGTTGGTATTGATAACATCTTTAAAATTGCCTACCTTAGGATGGCATATGTATGTAATAAGCTTCCAAACAAATGTTGGGATATATGCTGTTATAATGATCGATAACATGACCAAATAGCCTAGACAAGCCAACACAAAAACAAGCTACAACACAACAGACATCAACATAGCAACGTTATGCATCCGCTCAGCTGTAAGCAATTACTTTATCACTTAATAATTAGGTAATAATCTTTTATGACTTGTTCGAACTATAGAAACAAATGCAGGCGAACATATTTCCTTAAGGGTAATTTAAACCTCCAAAATGAACCTGGTCCAGCCATCTTTTGCAATCATTTCATTTGTGTAGCCTTACTTTAGACTCCAGTAAAAAACAAATGAATGGACTTTAACAGCCGCTGCTATTTGCCAACATTCTAAAGCAAATATACACCAATTATATTGTTGTGAAATCTGGGTCACTGACAATCTCAGCTGTTGGGCTAAAGGAAACCTTGGCACTGAGAATATTAAAGAGCTAATCTAAATGTTGACATGCATGGCAAATACATTATCATGCGGTACAAAATTCAACAGTGCGTGTTATTTAAGCAGAGATTCAAAAGTGTGTGTTATTTAAGCAAAAACAAAACGTATGTTTGTAACGTCAATCAATTTACTGTTCTCTGAAATGAGGACATTAACCAAGCCTGTTTTATTTAAAATAAACAATAGAATAACTACAATCTGTATTGTAATGAGACTGAAGGAAAATAAAGTGTTAGTGAAAGGAGAAATCTTGATTAGGTTTCACACAGCACACGCCAACACAATCTGGCTTGAGATGAGATCTCCAAACCCAAAACAGAACAATCTGATGTGTAAATAGGGAAAGCGGTTCTGGACGGATTCACTTAACATTTAATGTGGCCAGTACACAATGTGAAATTCAAGTAAAGTGCCTCAGTGAGGCAAATGATCGTGTGAATCATAAAACCATTCATTTGAGCAGAACGAAAATGAACATTTGTTTTACAAGTATTTCTTAGAAATATGCTACGAAATCTATGCTTGCACAGACATGTACAAGGACTAAAAGGCTATACTCAGAAAAACAACAGACTTTGCCAAGAAAACGAACCCTTACTAGTGTTCTTCATGACCTGCCCAAGCAACAAGCAGCTTAAAGGCTGCTAAAACAGAATTTGCCTTTCAGGGGTGAAGACTTATATCCTACGTTTGCGGGACTCAGACAGACGGCATGCATCCTTAACCTTAAACTGGCAACGTTTCAACAGCCGTGTGTAAAGCTGTCTTTGGCCAATAATAGCACAACAGCAGGTTTGCCAAAAGACGTTAGAGTTGAATCTAATGTCGTTGCCGTAGCTCAACTGGGTTAGTGTGTTGCTAGCCACACCAAGGTCATGGTTTCAGTTCCCAGGGTAAACAAACCAATGTACACCCAGAATGCATTGCAAGTTGCACTGGTTTAAATCAGTTGTGCTCTGCTAGTCAGCTACTGCACTTCTGATTTATGCAAACGATGAGAGAGAAAATTTAACTTGGCTATCAAAACTGAAGGGATTCACAAGGGTGTCCAAAAGATCTGTTAAAACAAGAGTGCCATTCGGTGCTGGTGGCACAGTGTTGTAACGTGGAAATGAGAACGTTTGTCTCTTTTTATCCCCCTCCAAAACTGATTTTGGAAACATGGAGGGGTTTGCACACCCTAATACGTATCCAAGGAATGCCAAAGATTAAAGTCTATGACTTCTACAACTATAACAACCAACTGCTGTTCAATCCAAAGGTCTCTGGGCCTGAACTTCCACAGAAAGAAAATAAAGCGCTAATGATACTCTATGCAATATATTTATCAATGTTACCCAGTGATAAACTAAACTATGGATAAATATATAACATCAACTCAGAGCTCTATGCCAATAATACCATATAATACAGACATGTGGCATTACAAGTAGAAATAGCCAATTTATAATCCATCTAATCCGAACTATTCTCCTCTAGTTTACCTTATAACAAAAACAGCACAAGCATTGTAAATAAATCTGCCTTTTATTTACAGCTCCAGTGTTGATACTACAGCAGTTTACAGCCTCTTGGTTTAAGCTCTACAGCTTAAAAAAGCAGCATGGACTGCGTTTTACCTTGACACACTAAGTATAGGATAGACCTACATCTGTGCACCCAATAATCACACAGACGTTTAAAATCAGTGCGCCTCACTCGCATACTTGCTCTTTTCTGTGCAGTAAAACTCTAACTGTGTTAAACACAATGTGTTATACGTTTATTTATATGCGTAATTGAATCAAATGCTTAAATAAATTCATCATTCATAATTTACTGAACTCTAGGCCTAGCAAATTATTTTAAGAAAGCTATCAGACGTTATTGCCTCTGAGAAAAAGACAGAAAAAAATAGTAATAGAAAAACTATATTAGTGATTATATGAAACGTCTTTTATTTCTTTGCACCCTGCATCAGAATTTCACAGTGAGATTGTGCTTAAGGATAAAACTGACCTTTTCTTTGTCGCTTGCCTCTCTGGCGACGGTGGATCCCTGCAAAAAAGTGAAACCTGTCAACTCGTATCGCAATCATCATCTGTCAGTCACGTCTGTAAATGTAACTGTCAGTTATTTCCCATAATCCTCACCTTCAGGTCATATTTCTTATACACAGACAACCGGTGACTGAACACATTGCGGGTGACTATCATGTAGGTCTCGTCTCCGTCGACAGTGAGGCGGTACATGCCGAGGAACTGCGGTAGCAGTGTGGTTCCGTGACATTCCACGATATACTACAAAAAAACGTTCTAATAACCAAGTGCTGAAATGTTTTAGAACCATTGGAAGCTAATAACAGTCACTGTCCTATGCAAATAGACATATGTCATACCAAGTACCTCAGATAAAGGCATATGCTAACATGACACATTGTGGTTAATGTGTAAGTTTATATTGATTAGCGTTGCTATAACAAGCTGTGGCTCTGCAGCTGATTGTACAGGGAGTGTGTGTGTTCACACCTGATGGTACTTCTTGAGGATGTTGTGCATCTCGGCCACGTCCTCGCTGCTGATGGTCTTGATGACGTACCTCTTGTCGTAGGAGGTGTGAAAGCGAGCGCCACTGCGGCCCTGAGCTTCACTGACGAGGGGTGCGCTGCGGGTCAAAGAGTTCTGCCAACACACCAGAGACACAAGAACCTTCTCAACACATATCAACAAGCGGAATCTTTCACTCGACCCAGTAACTCAAAGAGAAAGTGAGACTTTCCCATTTTCATTCTTCAATCACTTCTACATACAGACAGAAATATTTGCACATTTCCACACAAAGGTCATTGTAGAACTTTCTTCTAAGAAACACATGAAAGACATTTTGAAGTATGGTGGTCACCAAACAGTGCCATCCATTGACTTCCATCGTATGGATACAAAACCAATGTGACATTTCCCAAAATGTCTTTTTTCATGTTGTGGAGAATAAAAAGTCAAACATGTTTGGAATGACATGAGGTTGAGTCAATAGTGGAAAAATGTGGGAAAAACTATCCCCCTAATTTGATGTCTATTTAAGATATTTACTCATTTTTAAAGTGAAGCTTTGTATACAACCAATCTAACCAGTTAGTTCCCAGCAGTTTCCCTCTCACACTGAAGTGGTCTGTCCCTGTGTGTGAACCTGTCTGTCCTGCATTCATAAAACCTCTTGCTGTGGACACATGATGCACTTGAAAAGACTGGAGAGTTACTGTTTCTGCTTAGTTAGCATGAGTGACAGTCACAGCTGCACCATTCTGGCACCTCATACCACTCAGATACCTTCAACTACAAACACACTCCCCCATTTGAGTCTCCATATCTCAGGCTATCGCCGTTCTTTAAACCTAAACTTGGATTTCCCCTTCTATACACTCACTGGTACTTTTCAGAAATATTCAACAGAAGCAGGATATGAGATTTCAAAAGCTAAAGATTTCCCAGGCTGAGTCAGGTTAAGGGCCCTTAGATGTTCAGCCGGCTGCTTGTTCCACAGGGAAGTGTGTACATAGATGGACTGAAAATAGTGATGATGAGGCAGGCAGCTGTCAGGGGACTCGGGATGAACTGAGAAACCACAACACTGAAAACGCTTTGACTTGAGGTATAAAGTCTGGTCCACACTGTGCCTAATTCTGGCCAAAATGACCCACTTACTTGGGGGTTGTGCATTTAAACGGACTACACTACAATAATAGACCTGTGTGGATAAAGCGCTAAAGCTTAAAACCATAAACACTGCAGAAAATGTCTACAGACTTAATCATTTCTAGACATGGTGAACAAATGGACACAACTGGCTTAGTTATCATGACCAACTAGTCGTTAGACACACCATCTAGTCAATTTTAAAAACATGTAACTGTAATTGAATTGGTTTTATACAACTTTTATAAAACCTAAGTGCTACAGTGTTTGACTGTCCCTCGGATAACAGGAARCCAGAGCAAATCTCTATACACTAGAATCAACCCTGAAGAAAATCTCTAACCAACAGAGTAAATTAAGCAGCACATTCTGGGAAACTGATGTTTTTATGTGTGTGTCAGAGTTATACTCATGTAAACGTAATGCCATTTAAACCCACACAAGAGACTTTGGCTTCAACCACGACTGTTAGCTGTTACTGATTACAGGCAACAGCCAAAGCGTAAGTTCCTCATTAGCAAAAACGTTAAAAAAACCTTACTGTGTAATGCACATCAATTGCAACTATTCTTCCTGAAAAGGGTATTTCCTTTCATGAGAGGGAAATACGGAAAGGAATATGAGGGCAATTAAGAACATTTGTACGTGGGAGGCTGAAGAATCCAGGGACAGCACCGTGTTACTGCGCTATTACAGGAAATAATGGCCTTCGTTAAGACAGCGAATTGAGTAGTTAATGACTAAATTACCTCTTGTTAATCATGGGCTTTTCTCACCAAGACTTGAATCTGTTTTGTTATGTTTAGAAGCTAGTTTACTGCTGTTTAGCATGATTCAATTGCAGTATGGCACCACTTTTAGAACCTTCCGGATCAGATTGAGCGCGGCACGTTGGATCACGGATCTTACCTGGAAGTCTTGGTCATCTATGCTGAACCTCTCCCTCAAATTACGGAAAACCAGAGGGCAATACTCCTTGAACTTAAAATGGCTTGGCATGTTCTCTCTGGAAAGCAAAGCAGCAAAGAGATTATAGCGATTGCACAAAAGAAACATCTCTAGACTTCTCTAATACCATGAGATTAAAAGATTATAGAGTGCTGAGCTCTACTGATAACAGTGGAAATAATACAGCATTGAGAAACAAGAAGGGCGTGAATGGAGAAGAGTTTAAGAAGAACTCACTTGTTGAAAAGGTGGTTGTCCACCTTGATCTTTGAATAGGCCTTAAAGTCATCAGGCATTAGCATGATGGGGATCTGAACATGGCTTAACTCGTTTATCTACAGAAAGAGACAGAATTATTACAGTTACTGTGTCATTGCAATTTGTTTAGGGTTTGGGTATGTGAATGGGAGTCAGCTGGGCAGGGTATAGACTGGTATAGGGTATCCTATAGAGCTGGTATAAGGTATATATACCATACCTATAGACAGGGTCACTTAAAGTGTGTATAATGGCTTGTATATTGTGATATGTATATAACACATACATAATTGCATCTTACACAATATTTTGTTTATATGCATGTTTTTTCTACACAATACATTCTACACAATATTTACTCTAAATTCACTAAAATCACTAACAAACAAAATTTGTTCATTATTTGTGAACATGCATGTTATTTAATTTTTGAACTCATTTAATGTGCAACGCAGCCATGCAGATTAGCTAAGAGGGGTGATGCTAATAACCTCAAATCATCCACCAATTACAATTACAGCTTGATTGATTCCACACAGATTACAACACAATAACAACAACCCAATGGTCAAACCTTTTGCCACCAATCTGTGTTAAACATAAAAACAGTGAACCATCCCTTCGCAATCATCATAACATTTTAGGCGTCACACACAGGCACGAGGTGTTGAGATGTGCTGGGCACAAAAACAGCAACATGAGTGATGTATTCCGTCTCATCAGAGGGCGATATCTCTGTGACACAATGCGCTGTTTTGCTCAGCTCAGGAACTGAAACAATGTGATCTATTCAACAGTCACCAGTTCCTGCTTTGCACAGTTTGCCCCTATAAAAACAACACTTGAGACGTTCAGCGATAAAACCATAATCATTGAAATGTTTGCTGTGCTGTGGGAGCTTAAAACGGACCTGGACGGTGTTCGTTTACATTCCAACAAAAGGGTTTTAGTGACTCATAGCTTCTTTCCCAAATTAAGAAGAAATAAATAAGACACGCTACTGCTAACTGAACTCAGGAGGGCTGCAGAAGGCTTTAATTACGGTGATGTATTTGTTTGTTTGAGGATGTGCACGCACCGGGCTAATTATACTCAATCAAACAGGAATAAAGCGCCATGGGTGATCAGTGATAACATCTGAGGTTTGACACCCTCTGCAGAAACAGATGATTGGCACTACGGTTACTAAGCAATATGTAAATAGGGCCGGCATAAAGTATTAATACCTTATGCAGTATTAATACCTATACATATATTTATGTGAGTGTTTATCTGCAAACGTGTGGATTCATTCGAATGAAATAGTACATTTTTAAGTCTTATCTGCTAATGTGCAAAGACAATGTATACTTTTATACATATCTTAGTCACTTACATGAACTTACATACATCAGTGAAAATACGGCTCTTACTTAGGTGAGTTACAGGTATTGCATCATTTTTATACAGAAAACAAAATGACAGTGTAAGCAGTCAAAGGTCAAAGAAGTTGCATTGTCTGTTCTCATTTAGAGGCTTTCTGCTTGTCAGTGGAACCGTTTAACTGAGTTTGCTTATATGCGACTGGAGACAGGAAGTTCGGGTTGTCTTTCAAGACCTGGAGGGATACTGCATCGACCTACTGTGATCTGACCTCTCAGAGAACGGAGAGCGGTAAAGTCTCTAGAGACGTTCCTATTGGCTAGTCAAATGCCAAGCTTGTGGATTTGCGGGGTGTCTCAGAACCCAGTGCACTGTGGGTAAGCAGTGCTACCTATAAGAGGCACATTTTTTCTATATGCTCATTTGTATTCCAAACCCATATGACTTTTTTCTGTGGAAAACAAATGTAGATATTGTGGAAAATGTCACAGTGGTTTTGTTCCCATACAATGGAGGTCAATGGGTGCCACTGTTGTTTAGTAACCAACACCTTCAAAATCTATGTGTTGCACAGAAGCAAAAATCATATAGGTTTAGAATGAGGGTAAATAATGTATAAATGTAAGGATATTTATTTTGAATCCTTTAACATCAGACCAAAGAAAATTGTTACATTTAAACACACACACACACACACGCACACACACACGCACACGCGCACGCGCACACACACACACACACACACACACACACACACACACACACAGTGATCTATATAAAGTAGGTACTAATTTAAGGATATGTGAGGATGTTCCAACCTGCCCAGAGGCAACACCCGTGGGGTGTTTCCAGCAGGGGTCTGGGTTATTGAAACCCTTCATGAGAATGCAGATTGTGAAAGAAGTCGGGCATTTTAAACAAGGTCACTTGAAACCCTCTAAAACATCTTGCATTTCACACAAGCAAGTGTTAAGAGGCTGTAATGCCTGCTGTGGTTACTGCTTAGTGAGTTAGGCTCATCTTACACACAGAAATTAGGCAAAGCTGAGCACAAGGTATGAGAATCTCATTTGCAAAACGCATAATAAAGATAAATGGTAAATCTTCTTTAACACTGTTCAAGAAAATACTACGTCACAGAAGAAACACCAAAAGTAACTGCCACAGATAAATTCAGAAACATTTGTGTCTACTCAACACTTAA
>JBAJNP010000641.1:0-10276 GCA_036877545.1 Yasuhikotakia modesta | reverse complement strand
TGTTCATTATTTTAATAAAATAAATGTGCCGCTTACCAGAAAGACCGAAACTGCTTTGCAACTGTGCCAACTTTTGTAGACACTATTTACCAAAAGTGAAGAAAGCTACAGGAAAAGATCTGCAAGGGTTTGAGGAATCAGTCACAAACCAACTTGAGAACATGACTTTACATCACCCACAAACCAATGTAAGTGGTAACCAACAGCAGAGGTGACTGAAATCTAAACACCTTTTCTGCCCATGTTTGTTTAAAAGCGCATGAAAAGTGTTACACTGAGGAAACAGGGTCTCATTCACTAAAGGATGTTTGGTTGAAATACTATTAAATTTAAGCAGTGAGGAGTTTTGAAACAACAGGTTCTTGGAGAAACATGGAGAAGCAGGTATGAGATGTGATTTCTGGAAGAGTAATCAACGGTAAAGCAATGGCGAGTGCTAAGGAGAATTGCTCCCTGGAGACTGACGGACACAGTGATTCCATGACATCTACAGTGGGGGTCTTCTCAATGTCTCTCAACAGCCACTGAGAGTAAACCTATGGGTTCTGAGATGAAACCATTCTGTGGAGCATAGAGTACATCTCACACAAGGGTCAGCAATGGTAATAATTAATAAGCACAGAAAAAATTAACCAGCCACACAAACCATCAACAGTGACAAAATATTGCTGATATTAACAATTTGAGGGCAAAGAAATGCTCCATAGAGCTTTTTGTTTAGTTACTAAACATTTGAACAACGAATTTCGTGATTTTATTTTTAAGACAACGTTACACAACAGTTACCAACCATTTCAACTGAGGTAACTGGCGAACAACAACCAAGAGTAAAATAACAGTGTTGCTTAAAATACAAACTGAAAAAAAAATACAAATCAAAATTACCCCAATATATTACTGCTGTAATCTAAAAATCTATTAAGAGTTAGAAAAGGTTGAGCTTCTAAAAAGTGCAGTGAGTGGGTTTATTTGTTGTGTGTATGCGTACTGCTCATGTTTGAACTTGGTCTACAGCAAATTAACCTTTAGCAGCATAAAAACAGTCAGACTTTGGAGTTGGTAACCTAGATCCACTAAATGCTACTTATTGCTCAGTGAGCCGTTGACTGAGCGCGAGCTGTTTCAGAGACGCTGCGCTGCACAAGACGAGAAACTGCGAGAAACTGGAGTAGACAACATACTTCAATGTCCCAGTTTCCACCTACATGCTACATCCTTTGAGAATCCAAAGATACTAACTCCACATTTTTAACAAAGCCAAGACCATTTGCACAAGATCTATAAGGGGATTATCACAGTCAATTCTATAATGTGTTAAAAGACAAATAACTTCCAAAAGCAACCGCTTTAGGCTCCAAATTCCCTATCATGCTAATGCCATATTTTATGTGTATAACACGCCTGCAACACTCAGCACTTATCTCTGTGCACCTATCTTACTGGGCCAAGTTTCACACTACCACTTCCTGTTTGTCTCTATGGTAGCGCAGTCAGGTTTTCCGCTACAAGCTGCGCTCCACCAGTGCAGGAAGACTAGTGGAGAGAATGTTCCTCCAGCAACCAGATGTTTGTAAAGCTCTTTGTTTCTATGCGCAGTGCAGTCATATCTCACAGTCATTCAAACAAAGTGGGGGTTTGGCATTTCAGACTCTGAGATTCTCAACAATGCCTTCATTTATTGCATATGAGCCTATAAATCTAAAAACAGAAGCAACGATAAGCTCTGAAGCCATGAGATGTTTGAATAAAAAGAATAAATTTATATATCTTTTTAATAAAAATTTAAGTGTCACCCATTTAGCTCTGAACACCAATACACTCAGAGAACATATTCGGTCTGTGTTTCAAAACAAAAAACAAGCTCTGTGGAAACCAGGAAGGAGAGCGTTTATCTGACCTAATGGTTCATTTAAATTCTGAGGGTAGGCCAAAAAAGCCCTAAAGGTCACATATGAGTCTATTCATAGTTTATCCACATGCAGTAAAAAATTACAGAAGTTTAGAACGTTCCCATTTAAAACATTCTCTAAGAGATGAGAATACTGACAGAGATGCCAAGCGTCTAAATTAATAACAGTGTTTATAACCATCTTGCTAAATGCTCGCGCACGTCGTGACGGTTAGCCAATGCATAGCAACAGCAACAAAAATAGCTAATTATATTAAAAACAGGTTTGTTTTTAAAACAAGAACAGCTACTTGGTCAAAGCACCAAGATACAGTTGAGAGCATTTAACCCTAATCTGTAACTTAAAATAAAAAAAAGATAATTTCATTTGTTTGCTAACAACTTAAACGAATGTTGATCTTTTACGACTCAAGGTTACATGAAATCAGTTACACAGGTCATTCACCTCTGTTGCCCTCAACAGAACTAAGGCACAATGAATTTGAGTAGCATAGGCTTTTCAAATAAAGGGGAACAAGACATGCTAAGTTGCTGTTTCAATCCTGTGCTGGCCTTTAATTTAATGATATCCTTTAAAATGCACAAGCAGTACAAAAGACAAGCTGTACAGAACCATCCAAACTTTTGGCATGGGAGTAAATCCCCTTCTTTACAAGGATCAATGCTGCGGTACTTATTAAAAGTGCAGCTAATTGAACGGGAGTGTTTTTACTAGCGCTAAATGCTTATGCAACTGCCATTAATGGCTTCTTCACCGAAGCTCTAAGGACCGGTTATGCAGAAGAACTGACATTAACATGGTAACTAAGTTGGAAGCAGGATGGAAAGAGCTACTAAGCTTACCTGACTAGTATATAATATTTACAGTAAAGGCTAACAGGAAAAAGTGGCATGACAGATGATAAATGAACTTTTTATAGACCTTGGTATGTCTAAAATACAGTGCCTGTATTTTAGAAAATAGCATCTCACATATATAGCCATATAGACATTATATAGCCATATAGACATCATATAGCCGTATAGCCAATATATAGCATTACAGCCGATATATAGCCATATAGGCATTATACAACCATATAGACATTATATAGCCTTATAGCCAATATATAGCCATACAGCCATCTAAAAAAGAACACATGCCAAAATCAACTACAAACACACTAAAAATCAAACTGTTCTTGATCAAGCAAGACTTTGATGATGATTAGTATTTGCCTTAAGGGTGTAAAAATACAATTGTGTCTATTTTCACAGCACCACAGATCGGCTGCTGAATCTTGAGTATTTTTAGAAACTCCTTATGCAATTCAGAGACAGACAGAGCAACTCTTGGTCAGGCGGGAGAGTCTAAGAAGAACTGAAGGCTTAACAAAGAGAAAAGTGAGAGATAAAGGGGATTAGGAGACAGTAAAGACCTGTATGTACTACACAGAAATGGGAGGATGCTGCAACGCCGATGGCTGGTTTCGCGTTTGTTTTCAAAAATCATCCAAATTCAATATCCTCTTATTAATATTAATTCCCCTATTAACCCCAATGTAAATACAAATTAGTCTTAGGCAGACACACAAAACACACAGCTTCAGAACACAAAGGCTGAGATGCTCCTTGATGCAACACAGATAAGGTTACATTATATTCCCCTTCAATGGTTTGTTAATGAAATTCAAGCAGGATTGTGGTCCTTAGTGGTCAAGAGCTGCTTTCTGTTTAGTAGTCTGCGCTCAGGGCCTGCAGCTGTATGCATGATTCATTAATAATGTTAGCACACACAGCTACACCAGCCACTCCACCCTTAACTTACTTGACCACGTGGTCCTAGAGTTTGTACAGTCGACTGTGAGCCAGACAACCCAACATTAGGGTTTAAGACCCACTGGCATGACTTGGAGGCCAATCAGTGGCAGTCAAAGAGTTAAACGTATAGCGCTTTAAAGATAAGAAAGGATCTGTTTTTTGCTCTCTGGCGATTTTTGGTCTCCCCCTCTTTTTACCTCCCTTCCAGCCCTGCAAAACCAAGACCTGACCACCAGTTTGACCTAGGGCACATTCCAAAACACTGCTCTCCGTCTTGGGGCAAAACAACCTCACATACTGTTAGCTGTGGTTTAATAGATAGTTATAAATAGGAAGACGACCAGTCCTAAATAGGGAATAATCTAACTCAATTTAATTTCAATTATTCATATATTGATATTATAAAATGGGATCAATAACTATACATATGGAGTAGTATACAAACATCATATTTGGTAAGCGGTAATTAGCACACATAATAACATGCAGTTAAATTAAGTAAATAATTATGAATTATAATGCCAACTGTTTACAGCAATATTTATATTTTTACCAAGTGAATAATATAATCAATTTTCATTCTCACAAGCATCATCATTCATTATCATTTTCAAATGCCATCTTCCATTTTCAAAACAACTGAAAAAGATTTTTTGTAATCATTGTCTGATGGTGACGTTTCAACCAATGGTCAAAATATGTGATGACATTATGCTGAACTGACTGCAGACCAGGATTTTGTGCTTTCAGATATGACCTAAACATAAATACCCACATTATTCTCATGTCAGCTGAACCTTCGTCTTAAATGTTCTACCACACATGGAAGTTATATTTATCCACCGTAGGCTATATATAACATTTCTAAAAAGGGGTTTGTCACTGGAAAAATCTGCAAAAACAACTTCAATATGCCTGAGACAACTAGACTCAGATACCCATTTGGAAAAATGTCACTTAGCAAAATGTAGCAAAAAACTTAGAAGATGTTAAAGGAATGAGATATTAAGAAAACCTCTAGGTAAGACACTACAGGAATGCTGTATGGTTGGTTCACTGAGAAGATAAGTAACAAACGGCCAGAGGAAAAGACTGTCTACCTCAAACAGAACAAAATCAGATTACAAAGATAACTGACATATTGGACAGCAAGATACCTAATCCTGACTGCCATTTATGGATTTTTGGTGCTTTTCTGGCAAACCTTCTCACTATAAACGTGACACACAAGCATATGAACTATGTGAAAGTATATGAACAGACCAACAGAGAGGTCAATACAGCAAAAAAACAAAAACAGTCTCTACAAAACAGCTAAATAACATGGAAACGGTGCAAACTATAACTTTAGTCAGCTGATTCTTGCATTAGCAGAGGTACAAGCTTATCTTTCAACCAAAACTTCCAACAGGAAATGATTATGCACAACCTCAATACCTATACAGTTATTGTTTTGCAACCTCTTTGCATGCACGTATAAGGACACAGAGACCTGGCAATTTTAATTTGTAAATGCACAAATGCATTCCATACAGTTTTCTCATCATTTTGAAAGGTGTCAAAGGTATTAAAAGTCAATTAATGAACCGCAACTATTCAAAGACTGACTTGACATGAAGTTTTCTTTTGCAAGAGCAAACTGTTCAAAGCAGACCAACACATGTCTGATGATAATGAATTGCATGGACCCAACAGATGGTGGCAATTACTATTACAACTGCATAGAGAGCAACTGAACTACTTCCATCCACCGATGACAGGAAAGCAATGCATTAAGCACTAAACTACATATTCATAAAGAATATAACGCAAATTACACTTACCGAATGGTTGATTCCCCACATGAGGACACTGAGCAGAGGGTCGCTGGCACGAAACAGCTTCACTTTCTGAGCAACGAAATGTTTTTTCTTCGTTTTGGTTTTACTCGCAAACGACGAGACAGCGTTACCGACCGAAGCCATTGTTTGTATAACAATAAATGAACTATCACACAGTGACAAGTGCTTCAACGTAGCTAGTGGCGTCCTAACTGTCTCTTAGTAAAATATCATTTGGCATAACGTTCAGTTAGCTAAACCCCAGCCAGCTAACTGTACCGACTCAACTGTTAGCTTGTTAAACAAACGAATATAACAGCGAAACGCGATAAACAGCGTTAAAGTTACTAACAAAAATCGCTGTTATTTTTTAATTCTTATCCGTAAACGGAAAAGCCCCTTAAGACTTCATCTGTAAGCCTTCCCCACTTGCTAACTAGCTAACATGCCGAGCAAGCGTTCCCCGGGACCTATTTTTAACACTTCGCTCGCGGCAATACAGAAAGAGATATTAAAGGATATAACAGAGAATAAAGATTAAAATGTAAACTTTACGACGTCAGTGTAATTTGCGGAAAAAAAGGTGTGGAAATACATCCACCGCGGCGCTTCTCTATTAGCATGCTAACTCGCCCCAGTCAGGCTAAGCCAACAACCCTTCAAATATGTCTCACGCAAAATCCCACTCCCACTTTCTTTCCTTGTCGTTTGTCCGCCCTGAAAACACGCTTTTCTCAAAGTAAGACGATATTCCTAATGTAGAAGATGTCGGAGCTTGAAGTAAGTGTAAATGTTGGTCTATATTGCTTTCTAATATAGTTGGTTTATCCGGCTCAGCTCTGCACCGCCGAATGACGGACTGACAGGTCCACACACACAGTGAGAAAGTGGGAGGAGGTCGAGACACACAAACAGAAACAGAAACACTCAAATCTTCATTCGCTGAAGGAAAAGGCATTTCAGAGAACATATGCATGAATGCATGAACGTGAAATCAATTTGTAACCTGGAAAATCTGAAACATTGATACATAAATGATCTGGTGCATCGAGGTTAAAAAAGAGGAAATTGATGATGCTGATAATTGTCTTTGAAAAACATACAGTATAGGTTACAGTGAAGGTTCGTAAAATATATATATGCTTCCCGTTTAGCACTTAAACAGTAAATAGCTTTCAGATTGGATCCACGTGTCATTCAAATAAACAAAACACGCATGTAAAGAATTGATTTATGGGATAACACGTCATTTACATAATTCATTATTGTATACGTCACATCTTTGAGAAAAGACATTCATTTTGCCACTGGAGAATTGACCTAATACACCAACGTTTGTTATTGTAATAGTGTATTATTGCAGAAAGTATTATTTTAACGTTACATTTTTATGTAATTATTAAATACAATCTTGGACAGATGTTGTACATTAATAAATGTTTTGTACGTTACTAAAAGGTACAAAACAGGCTCCATTGTTCTCTGTGTTTGTTCTTCTAATGAATTATGAAATTATGTTTGTATATTTTAAATTTATTATTAGAAAATAGAGATACTTCACAGCAGATAACCACTAAAAAATGCGTGAATAAAAGGACGATTTAGAGAGGATTTCTGCGCCATCTTCAGGCGAAATTTCTAACAACAACAGCTCTTACGTCTTAGTCCTATTTGGTAAATTTGCATAAATTATGGCTGTTTGTTTTAACTATTTGCCCCGTTTCAGTTATTAGTAAACTTAATCTTGCATGCAAGATTCATTAAGATTCATTACTTAAAGATGGCATGTGGCCATTTCTCTCCACCATTGTGATTTTGCAGTAAAATACTTTAATATGTTTGCTTTTTAATCAGTGTAAACTGTAATGTATTATTCTTTCAGTTAAATCAGGAGTAGGAATGCATTACATGTTCTTATGATCGGTTCCTCTGAAGAAGATGTATTGGCAAAAGCTTGTAAATCCATCCACAATTTTCAGAAAAAGTAACAATATCATGTCTTGTCCAGAGAATTTTGCAGAGGTAAGCACTCACTGTGTTCCCTTGAGTTTTCTGTTATCTGTTGACCTCTGTGTTTTGCTGAGTGATGACATTTTAAGGTGATGAGAAAAAGATTTCCTGATGAGTTTGGGGGCAGTCGAAGCCCTCTGTCTCTCATCTCACAAAAACAAAATTGTGCAAGGGAGTGCTGTCATGAAAAACAAGGGCTATCCATAAATGAGAAAATGTTTAGAAAGATGGATTTCATCTGTATTTGAGGTTGTGATGTTTAAACAGGAGAAGTTAAAGCATTGAAGAACTTTGAGACTCGTTTGGCTTATAAACGTTCTGTGTTCTGTTTTTAAAACTTGGCACATCATACAGGACATTGTGGTCCATGAATTTGCAGTTTTGTGTTTGGCATACTTGTTTATGTACTTATTTAAGATCCAGATATTTGTCCGTAAAGGACAGGAACCTCTTAGTCAGCTCCTGTCCAGCCCGAATTCTGGTGAAAAGAAATTTTGTGAAGTGCATCTATAATCTTGTACAAGCAAGACATTAGAGACAGCCAAAGAATTGTTGCATATTAAGATGTAATATATAAAACTGCCAATTCTGATATTACACAAAAATTGAGTTTGAACTGCTTTCTATTTTGAATTCCAGAAGGTTACAGTTAAAATAATTGATCTGTTGTTTTCTGCACATTCAGTACTTTCAGATTCAAACTAAATGGACTCCATCCGCTCTTGCATCTGTTGTGTTTTCATCCTATTGTTCAAGAACATCACCAGCTTATATTTCTTATACTTATTATCAAGTAAAAATGTAGAGTTAGTCATTTTAAAGGGGCTACCAAAACCGACACTTAAATCATGAGCAAAAACCTGCCCAGCAAGGATACTTTCATATGCTCGCTTTCTGTCTTTAATTTAATCTGCCTTCATTTTGGTTTCAAAGGTCTCTGTTGTCCTTTTGTGTCAAGTGAGATTTCCACTGAAGAGCACATGAAGGTCTGCATGTTTCAGATGTGATCAAACTCATCGTGCTGAACAGTAAAAGAATTAAGTTAAGAGGCTCTGTACAGTCTGACAGATCAACAACCTTAATGCATTGCCATAAATTCCACCATGTGTTCATAATGCACAAGATTATATTGTCAAGGCTAATAATTCACTTGTTTGTTTTCAGAATATAAAATAAGCTGTAAAGCAATGACAACAGTATGTATTTTTTGTCTCATGCAGTGTACAGTGAAGAGGAAGACAGGCTCCTGGTAGAACAGCTGCAAGACAGCTGCACAGGACAGCTGTGCATGCAGTCTTAACAAATCGCAGGAGGAGCTGCGCTGAAGCATTCTGGCCCACAGAGCTATGCTAGCATTGGTGGTACAATCCACTGACTCAGCCACTCACTCATCAATGCAACACAGACTGTGGCTTCACTGGCATGTGTTGTCATTTCAAAGGTCTATACAATATTAACAGCATATCAGTTCACTGCAATGTGTAGGTAAACAGACAGCACTATTTATTTATTTTTATGGGGTGTGGAATGCATTAAAAGAGTTGTCTATGTGTTTATTCGTCTTCTGTTTATTTCTCTATGTGCAGCTGATAAATGTTGGAGGCCTGTCACATTTATTCAGGCTGCTCTGATTTTTCAATGCTAAAGTTTGGAAAATGTCTGCTGGACAGTACTGTGTGTGCAAATGATGAAAGTTGCACAGGGTGAGGATTATTTTAGTTAAAATTAACTTACTTATAGACATTTCTGTTTACACAAAACCCTGTCAGTTTGGCGTAATCAATGGCACCTATTTAAACAGGCTTGAGACATTTACGAGCACAAATACTGTTACGTTTTAGTTGAACCAGTAGATGTCAGTAAAACAAAGACTGTCATTAAAAGATATCGCTTAAACTCCAGCATATGAATGTAAATATTTCTATTTCAGGTTAGTTTGGTAGAGTAAGAGTGGATTCGGTTTTTGGGTAAATGTCACAAAAACATCAACATTTTAGGACCATTAAAACTCTCTCTCTCCCCCATCCTCTGCCTCATGCTCTGTCCTCTCTGCTCCTATTCTCTTCTCTTCTCCTAAGATAAGAATGAGGCAGTCCATTCTTACCTCATAGGATCTATCAAAACAATCTGTCAACCAATATCATTGTGGTTAATGGAAAACCCCCAGATCAGTATGTTAAGGCCAAGGGTCATGCTTTTGCAACATCTTATGTTGTGTTCTGATGCAGACCTGTTTCAAATTACCATCAAATGTCACTGTCATTTAATTTGGCTAAAAGTTTTAACTTACATTGGCAAACAGTTCCAATAATAGCATGTTTTTTCCACTTATTTATGCAAAGAGATTTCAGGGCCACATTTACTTAATTACACAATAAACGTCCTTCTTTCCTTTACCAGTATTTAGATCTACACTAAAATTGCTCCTTTTAACTTCTGGCCATCTCACTTTAGAGAAAACAAGCTCTTTGTGGAGGATAAAGACTTTCACAGTCTGTCCTCTTTCACACCATTAGGTCTAAAGCAGCACAGTGTCACTTGAATGTTAAACACCTCTATGTTGCACAACAGACTAGACAGATGTAGATAAATGAATTTCCCCCCAGGGCAAAATTCCTTTGCATGCATTGGCTTGGAATCTGACCCAGAGATTCCCAGAGGAAAAATGGGAATTCTGCCACTGAACCGCCAACATTGACTAAAGGCCCAAATTACAATTAATTCTCTGTGTCGGTTC
>JBAJNP010000640.1:0-84687 GCA_036877545.1 Yasuhikotakia modesta | reverse complement strand
TATGAGCTACTGTAATACCTATGGAGAAGTACATAAATACATATACTTAAATTATAACCCAAGCATACTGTATTCATTTTTTTCTAAATGTACAGTTGAAAATATATAGTAACTGCTATTGTAAAAGCTGTGATAAATGATACAATCTTACCATCTGGATTTCCTAACTTCTTGCTATATTTGTGCCATCAATCTTTTTAATTTACTTGGAACACTTGTCGGTCTTGTGCATTGCATTCTTGTCTTCAGTGTTTGGGTTACTTTTAAATATAATCAACAGTGACAAGCGAACCGATTACTGGTAAGCGAGATGCATTTATCTCATTTACAAATGCAATTAAAACCACAACCACATCTCAATAGCTTTCAACTGAAGATACAGTACAGACACTTGTTTGCATTTAAGCTTTGTTTTTGATGATAAAGAACAGCAGGGACATTAAGGCTCGCAAAAAATGCTTCTTTACCTCCATTATGCACAGAACAGCTTTGCACTTCCAAAGATAAACAAGCACTACGCACAGAGTTGGAGCGCATTTAGTGATTTCTGCAGGGATACTATGACAGCTTTTGAAAGCACAGAGTGACTTATAAAATATTACAGCGATTTGATTTAACTGTTAAATGTTTACACAGAGCACACCTCACATTGTTAGATACACCAGAAAGCCTGTTGTTCTGAAACTGAGATCCCTCATCAAACTTATATGTAAGACGTCTTACTAAATACGGGGCGGGGTTGCGTGACTACAGCAATGCTTGAGAATAATTAATAATTCATTTGAGGTAGAAAAGGATGCTTTTAGGTTAAGTGTTCTGAGAATGACTGTAATCGTTTCAGTGACTAAGTCCTTGTTAGTAGCTTGGAGCAGCAAGGTCTTCAGAGGGGGTTGAGTGCATTCATTGAAAAGCATTTTCCAGGTGATGCTGGGAAACATCACAGTTGGAGCAGCCTTTAGAAGTTGTGGCTCCATGCAGTGTTAAAGTGCAAGACTTCTGCTAAAACTGAAACATGGATGTTTTTTCCTAATGCACATTGGTTGCATATAAAACAAAGCAATTTTTTAAAAATTCCCATTTTGACCTGTGGAACCTGCAGGCCAGCCACCAAAAAAGCGAGTAAGACATTTTGATGATTTGATGCGTCACTAAAATCCTGACATTCGAACTCACAATGAAGTCCAATAAATTGACATTTTAGTAGTTTGAGTCTAGCCTTACAGCAATAAGCAAACCCCCTTCAGCTGTTTGTTAACAATAATAGCAACAATTTTCTAATCAATAAGGTCAAAAGCTATTTTAGCTGTCAACGTGTTTTCATGTTTAGCTGGATTCTTGGAAAGCAGTGAGCTGCAGAGACCGAAACATTATTGAAAACATGAAAACATGGTCTTAGAATAGTTGTCAATTTGCTACTCTCTATATTCATTCCTCTACAAAGAAAACAACATGTTTTTAGGTTGTCTTGATGTGAAGAAACTGTATTTCTGTTATTTGAGATGCATCTTTTAGTTTCTTTCATCTAAAGTGTATGTTCAATTTCACAGAGGACATGAGGGGAAACCACTGAAGTCATCTCTGTAGAACAAATAGTGCAGAAGATAAATTGATGTTTTTTTCTAGTGTTGGTTTTTCAGTCCTTCATTCTGAAGCCCTTTTCAGAGAAGAAAGATTTCAACTTCATGAGATCCCACAAGGACTTTATCAGCTGCCTAATCCCACCTGTCAACTTGAAGATTGAAGTTTCTGCATTACTAAAGCGCTAGTTCAATAGTTACTCATATTGCATCAAACTCATACAAACTCCTTCCAAATAATGAATGAAAATGAAACTAAATGTTTCTCAAACACACATTTCATTCATATCACTCATTCATATCACTAATGGTCTCAGTTATTGAGAGAACATATGGTGAGATGTAATGATATCATTATCTTTGTCAGTTCTTCTGACTGTGATGCCTGGTGTAAATGATAACACCAATGGGTTCCTCTGCTCATAGCACTCACTGGTGTAGTGGTAAGTTATAAAGTAATTTGTTTCTCTGTTGTCTGACCTTTAAAGTGATTGCATCATTTAGAAAACAAACGTGTGAGAAAATAAGACACATATCTTATCCATATGAAAACTTGAGGATGTTTATCTGACACTGTAAGGTAAAGGCATCCAAGATCTGCAAAAATGTGAATTTGTTGTGTCTTATTTCTTCAACTCACATGTATGTGTGTTTTGCAACTCACATATGAGTGTTTTGCTGTCTTTGTAAGTCATTTACACATACAATTTAACTGTGGTAATATATTTGTTTTTTAAAGGGCTGAAACATTGTGCTTGATAAAAACATGTTCATGCTACACTACTGTACAGTTCTGTAGTTAAACTGGTAGAACATGGTGGTAGCAAAACCAAGACCATTAGTTTGATGACCATGCAACATCCAAACTGATGTAAAAATATGCAAAATGTACTCCATTCACCTTTAACTCCATTCACTCCATTCACCCTGTTACCCAAATTATACAGTTGCAACCCTATTCACACAATTCAAAGTTTGAATTTGTTTATGTGTTTCTTATGCGTGTAAAGCAGACCATTTCAATTTTCTATTACCATACAAGAACTGATGTTCTATGAAGGACTTCATGGTTTGATTTCACATGACAAGTGTACATAACAATTAAGTGTCAGTGTTCTAATAAGTGGCCCTTTCATCTTCCACACTGCTTGTTTTATTCCACATCAGCCTTGTAGTTCATTTATGTTCCCGCCGTTACACTTAAAAGAGAGGGACTTATTATTGAGCTTAACTGTCATTTTTTTGACTCACTATTACATACATTCACTCTTTATTTAAATATTTTACATACACTCCAGCTTTGGCTTTAGGTTTTAATTGCGAATATCTGCTTTACATCCCGGTTGCCATCGGCAGACATGCCTGAAATAGACATCAAATGATTTTTAGTTTTCTGTACTTGAGCAAATTTGCTCATCTGGATGTGAATAAAGAAAAATCTCTGGCTGCTGTTGTTTTCAGTGTCTTCCTTACAGGATAATTAAAGGCTGCCTGGTTTTATTTGATGTGCTACAACTCCTGTTTGTACATTGGCTGTACAAGCGCTGCAGTAAGTTACACAGAGGGAACACAATCAAACCAGGGACTCTGGTACAGAGCTGGTTTTCCTGAGCCTCAATGAGGGGGTCAAAATTGATTCCACCTGATCTCGGCCTCAAGGGGTAACAAAGGGGGTAATGAGGCAGTTTGAAGCTTCATCTTTAGCTTTTCTGGGTCTCCATGTAACCGACTGCAGGATGAAGTTCGCCTTCAAAAGAGAAGGATCTGTGAGCCTGCCATCGTGTCAAATTAAAGAGAGAAGACAGAGAGAGAGAGAGAAAGAGCGAGCGAGCAGTGGGTCTCTTGTCACTAGAGGACCGGTTGCTCTGATTTTCCCAGCTACAGACCACAAACAAGACTTGCATGTTCCAAAACCTCAAACTCCGGGCTGGAAAGCCTGGTGTGCCGTGCCCTCCAGCAAGAAATGTATCCTGAATTGCCGTGATAGAAAGTGTGAAGTGAGATACAGATGCTGTCCTGTATAAGAGCATAGACTGCTGCTGTGCCAGTGAGCATGTTTGATATAGAGCATGAGTTTTGACATAGCTGGCCTGGTATAACCGCAATGGATTCAAATTATGCCCGTGTCTGAAACTGAAGACCATGTTCTTCAGTCATTTAATGATTTAACAGACATGATTTTTGTATGAAGGCACCTCCTGGGGCACTATAACATCTTGATAAAAGAAATTCAATGTGACACACTTTATTATCATTATGTTTATTTCCTGGGATCGAACCCACCGCAAACTGGTGACGAAATGATTGCAGCATTTTTCATTATTGAGTAAACAATTGTATTACCAACTACAATGATTGTTTCTTATTAGAAACAAAAAAGTGTTGAATTTTTATAAAAAAAAGTCGCACACACAGGATTGTGGGATATCATAAGCAGTGAGCGACACATCCGCAGTACGCTGCCCTTACAAACCAACCAGATCAAGGAATCTTAGTAGAAAGAATTTTACACAAACATTTGAACAAGGATTGATGCCTCCCTACCTCCATATATTGCCAGTGAAGGCGGCATTTTTGTTATAAATTCTCCAAAAATACCATCATGTGGTCTATCTTACATCTTTCAAAGCTAAACTTGATAGTGTCTTTCACTGCATGTGTATGATAATGTGAAGCTCACACGCAGTATTTTGTATCCAAAAAGAAATGAGAAAGATAAAAATGAAGATGAAAGTGTTTTTTGGGGGGGTTGGGTATGTAGAGAAAAAAGTGATACAAAAATAGAAAATACATCACAGAAAAATATTTAATAGAGTGAGACAGTTTTGGAAGCTGGTAATGTTCAGAGTGCTTTGACATATCCATCTGAGGTACTGATCTGGGTATATATTCATATGCAACCAAAACAAACCGACCAAAAAACAAACAAACACATGGTACGTAGGAGACACAGCCAGACATCCAGGGAAATGGAGCTACGGCAGCTGAAAACAAAACAGCCATTAGACACAGGAAGCGAGAACGCCGCTTCTCATTCAAATGTCATGGAAAAGCGCAAACAGAAGCAGAGCAAGACCTCTTTAGCATTCACACCTGTTTATACTGAACTCAAGGCTAAAACAGTTCGTGATCAACAGAGGATGAAGATGTTGAGGAAACATGCCTTAAAATGGCTTGTTGTTGAACAACCGGCTGTCAGTGCGTTTGGTTAAAGATGGAATGATGGGAGCTGTGATTCTGTGTCCCATCAGGCTTGCTGCATGTTTTCAGAGAAACTCTGACAGGTTTTGGTGACTGAACACAGCCACTCTCATTGAAAATTCACTGTTTCGCTGCTCAGTAGCTGGTGTCATACAGTGGTAAGTATTCAAATATAAATGTGCCATGTAGACTAGTACAAACCATGCAATAATAGAAATATGTTGACCTGTTTTGCCATGCTGTTTATACTGTAGCAGATATATTCACATTACTTTAAAAACTGTGTAATATGACAAGTAAATTTGCAGTTTGGTAAAAAAACATGTCTACATATACTCACATATACATTAAAATGCTGTAATGTAGGTGCTGTAATGTATATACCATTAAAGATTTCATTTTAAATGGACCCCTAATCATACACATTAAAATCTGTTTATACATGTCAAAAGTTTATTAATTTTTTAAACAGTGTGAGGAGTGAAATAATATTGTCAGACATTTCACATTTGAAAGCATTTAACAGCATGTGTTATAGTAAACATCTGCTTTTCGTGCATGCAGATTAATCAGGCTGTTAAACTAATCATCGTCACTGTACAAACTAAACAAACTTATATATTTGCATTTCAAAAGTAGCATGTACACAGTCCGCTATTCTATATGAAGCAGCACGATTTCTCATCATTGCTGTGCAGTAAGCACAAAGCTTTGAAGTGCTTTAAATCTTCCTATCGCTTCCATCTAAATAGATGGGACTGGACGCTTTGACCAGTTTATGAATACTAAACGCTGGCTTCATTTCAGAGGCAGCCGTATATTCTTCTGCCACGAACACCCCCTCTAAAGCTTGTGGCACTAGAAGCTTTTCTTTTAAATTAGCTTTTTCTTTTAAAGAAAGCATTTTCATATTCTTTGGGGCGTCGTTAAACAGGCTGCATGATGTCTGAAACACGTCTACTGTGCAAAGAGACATAGGCTTAATAGTTGTCTATATGAAAGACGTCTGTAGGGCAAAAAAGTCCTTGTGACTTACACTGAAAAAAGGACATGAGCCATAGGGACTAAAATAGTTTCTAAAATGAATTATGCAACTAAGCAAACACCAACTACCCAGATCACCGAGCATCCACCTAGCAATACCATAGCAACCACTAAGAACTCCCTAGCGATGCCATAGCAATGAACTAAAAGGCGCTCAACACCTTAAGCAGTGGCATAGCAACACCCTGGCAACATAACAGTAAGTTTCATACAGTTTAAATAATTTAGTGTAGCTTTGATCATTATTTATATTTGGATGTATATGTGTAACATAGATTTCATGTAAAATGTTTAAATGTCCGGTAGGACCTGTTATTGGTGAAGCATCATCACATCATATTTTTGCTAACATATGGTGAGTTGTTATGGAAATATACTGTATGCATTGTAAATTTGCAGGTGCCATTTTGAAGGCATTTGTTGGTGTGGCATCACAAACAGCCTTCTAGCCTGTAACAGTTGATGATCATTACTTTAAATCTTAATAAGCTTTGAATATTAAAAATTCTGTGGCCACTTGATGAGGTCCACTTTTGTCATAATAGTTTAAGGTAAATAAAGTGGAAACAATCTGTATCTCTAATGTCTTTATATTCAGCTACATTTTATATTGTGTAAGAGGTGCAATTCAGTTCATTATATATTGTCTTCATTAGCTGTATTGACTTGAAGCCATTGCACAGTTAGAAGATTGCACGGTAATATGTAGCATCCGATGGTTTCAAGTCATCATTTGTTAATGATAATTAAAATGTCTTACATAAAACAGATATAAAGCACATCCCACTTTGTTTTAATTACCTCCCAAGGCTACTCTTTCCTGCCATTTAGAATAGTTTCACAGGCTGTACTTTTAAAGCTGTAGAGAATTCTTATTCCAGTTGGGCAACTCAATTGTACTCATTCAAGCATATTAAAATCAGTATAATGATACTATAATGGAAAAAGTAAAAACAGCCTGTCAACGTGTAATCTAAAGAACTATTGGAAAACCCACCAATGAGAGAATCAATACGATAATGATGGTCTGATTAAAAAAATCTGCCAAAGTTGGAATGCAAGTTCACCAGCTGAAACACAAACACGTTCCAAGTTTTCCCACTGCGCCACATTCACTCCCATCCAGCAGGGACAGCGTCTCAGAACACTGGAGTCTGTCTGATGCTGTTGTCCCTTAGTTGCTCTGAGCCATATGCTGCTTAGTCTCAGCCTCAAGCTGTTCTTAGGGCCGCAGCTACACATTTGTTGAGGAAATGAACATTTGTGTTAAAATGTGACAAAGCATATGGATGCCCACAATGGACCATAATAAAACTTTCAGACTGCATTTAAAGTGGCTTTTAAAGTCCATCAGCATAGACTTTTTTCACAGCAAACCAGGTTTGCCGTTCTCTGACCTGTAATGCTTTTTACAATCACCTGCACTGCCTGAAGATATAATTTTGAAGACATTCAGATATTTTGTTTGAGGCATTTAACAGCTGTTTTTTAATTATGTCTGTAAAAAAATCTGTACTTATTACTTTTAAGCATGTATAATTCTGCTTTACTGTTTGCATTACTTTCCCCACTGCACCATTACTTTTTAGTCAATTTAATGAATGTATTATTGTGATATCAACTATTTCACATAAACGTCCCTAAACGACCCCCTTTAAAAAAAGAAACTGGTTGCTTTAAACGTCAGTCAGATGTCAGAGTAAGTTGCAGTTTGGACTTGACATTATTCAGTTTATTCAAAGGCTGTCTAAACTATACAGAACATACATCACACAAGCCTATATGTTGTGTGTCATAAGAGTACATGAAGGAGCTGTCTTTCATCAGTAACATCAGTGAGACTGCCGCCACAGATCTCAGGCTCCAAGCTCACGTCACTATGAGTTATGGGCCTTTCACATCACCCAGCCATGTTTCTCATCCAGGACCCTCCAGGCTAAGTTCTTTGGACTTTGTCCACTGAGAAAAGTATCTGCCTTCCTTCAGCTTTCAAGGGATGATTTCAATGAAAATTTGAAATGAAAGCAAAATGCATTTTCTTTAGTGCCGCTCTGCTGTTTAAGGTGCCCTCCCTGCTCTCTGTTGCACAGTGTGCAGTACAGAACAGATTTAAGGGGGATTTTTAAGCATTTGTGATGTTATATCCAAACCACTATGGGTGGTTATTTTTGACGCGCACCCATAATTCTATACAACTGTTCTTTTCATATGTCATTGCCCTGTCAGTCTATTACCTTACAAGAAGCCTTTTGCACGGAGGTATCTGTATAAGAATTAAACTAGCTTCAGACTGGTTTCCAAGGCGACATAACAAAATTACAAGTTCAAATATAAACCTACTTTTTTCAACTGTGTACTCAAAGGCCATTAAAAATCTTCCAAACTGTCTACAAAAACAAACCAAACAGAGATGCTTAAAAATATCAGCTAATATATAAATAAATAGGATATTTTGCATATTTCTTTACTTAAAATTTAACAAAGCTGATGTAAGTGGTCATGCAGCAATTATCTATTATTTTTACCAGTATTCTCTATGTATAACATCAGTATAGCACCAGTCTGATAAGTTGCATTTGTTTTACATTTTGTTATCACCTAAGATATTAGCAAGTTACATTACAATATGAGCTACAAAGCTGTTTCTCTGACAGCTTCAATGTCTTGATGATGCCATTTTGTGTCTTGATATATAATTCTTGTGCAAAATCGAATCAAAGTATCAAATATCAATCAAACCAAATATCATTTGTATCAAAAAAGAGAAGGTTTGCAAATAGAAATAAACAGAGATTATACTGCATGGGTGTGATTTCATTGGCATGATTCGACTCTTCAAGTACAAAAGTTCACTGAGGGTGCATTCCTAGCATTCCTCTTGAATTCTCATCTTCAATCAAATACTATTGATTTCCTTAAGTGCAGCATTGATTTATATGACACCCCCGCCGAAATGGTACAGGTGGAGATGATGTGCTCAGAGAATGGCCGACTGCTGCTGTTTTGCTGACAGGAAGCAAATACCAGTGAATCAGAGACGCGAGTGATGGGTGGCGTGTCTTACTCATATCTTCATAGCAGCAGCTATAGGACTATATGGAGCTAACACAATACAAAGCGCAGTAAACAGTTCACATCACTTTTGCCAATCATATACTGAGCTATGCATCATATTTTAGTTCAAGCGTGCTACATCACCACATACAGAATAAACAAATTACCAATACTATCACCGGACACAGTTTAATTTTGTACATTTTTTCCAAGTTATTCTCACTCCACAATACAGCTACAATGTAAAAATCAACCCAGACAGGTTTTGCATTCATATTATTTGCACTAAATTCACACAACAGACGCATAGATTTGCGCTTAACAACCCTTCATTTGCATAAATGTGGTTATTAAATAATTAAAGAACATTAAATAAATAATCATGCAGCCTCATCACGAATGCACTTAAGTGACGAATTAAAGTAAATTGCATAAATGCCTCAATTCAGGGTCATTATATCATCTGTTACATACAGTACTGCATGATGCAATATCACGCAACAAGCAGCATCTCATCTGACTGTCATTTGGAGGAAAGCTTTGCCCACAGCACACCCACTATAAAAACTTCAGGTTATGCCTGTAGGAACAATGGACAGGCTAATTTATCAAACTCTGGATGCTTAGTCCTTTAATGGCAGTGTTTGTTGTTTTCAGACATTGTGTAATATTTTAAAAACACAGTGCTGCATTTTATTGTCAAAACTATGATTAATGCCTGCTAAGACCAAACCTCCATAGAGCGATACAATAATTCATGACAGCCCATAAGTTATAGGTTTAATTAGGCTAATTATGCTAACGAAAAACACAAAAGCCTTTTTGTGAGAACTGTTTAGTTTCAAAAAGAGCCTTGTATACTGATCACTTTTTACTGCTACTTATCTTTTACTGCTACTTATCTTAAAGGTTGTACCCTTTCTCATGCACACTGTGACCTGCCTTACCCACAATGCCCTGGGTGCTGTTGCTTTTCACTCAGAAACAATTTGTAATGTATAGAGAAACTTTCATGTATGATACCATACTGAGTCTAGATGGATTGGCATGCGATTTTGCCTTTGTCTGGCCTTCGCTGGATTTGCTAATTACAGTTTTTGGCTGATTACAAAAGCATGGATATTATTGAGAAGCAAAGTTGTGGCGGCTAGCGGCCCACGCTGTCAGATACAAACGAATCAATGTGTGACAGCTGGTTTTTATAAACGGGGGCAGAATGAACAGAATGAGTTTGACTGACAGAGATAAATAGAAGAAGCGCGCTCTCAATCCTGGCTCTCTTGCACACTGAATATTTTAACTAGCGAGGAGAGTTGTGAAAACTACCTCAGGGCATGTGTGGAGTGAACTATGGAGTAGCTGTCATGAGCATTTTTATACATAGTTCACAAGAACTCGGGCAGCTTTCTGTATGTCTGTGTTGGGTTCTTTCTACAGTTAATGCTGCTAGTTTACCCATACTGTGCCGAGTTAGTATGTAACAATGTTTTCTCACTTCAAGCCACCTCACACGCCCACATTTCTGTTTCCCTATTATTTATTATTTGTTTCTGAACTGTGGTGGGCTTGTGTCATCAGTGTAAGTGCATACTTGAGTACTAGCAGCTGCTGTTTACCACAGCAGCTAGGTAACGACTCGGAGCAACAAGATGCCAGTTTTTATCAATTTAGTCATGTTTTTATTCGTTTTGCTCTTAACACCAAAACTTAAAAAACACAGAATGACACCCGGGTCTGTTTTCTGAAAATGCATTACAAGAGATTTAAAAAAAAACTCAAACTACTCCGAATAGGAAATTTCAGTAGGGACAAGTGAAAATGGAAAATGCATTTCTCTATAGGCAAATGATACACCATGCAGAGCTCTATTTATATGTATTTGGCAGACACTTCAATTCAAAATGACTTACAACTCATTCATGCTTTGCAGTTTATTAGTACACACATTACTTTACAATTGACCCCATGACCTGTTGTTTTATTAGCAGCATGCTATACCAGCTGCGTGGGTAAGACTAGTTAATTCAGATTCCATTCACACTTGCTGTAAATCATACTGAATTACACAAATGATACCCAGATTGATCCGGATGCCCTCAAGCTGAGTGTGGAATGTCACTCTTGCACCAACCCAACACTGAAGTTCGGCCCCCTGCAAACAGATCCTGTCAAACTCTTAATTATGGGCTGTTTCTAGTCTACATTACTTTAGGGAATGTATTCCCTAAATCAGAACCTATGGGTAATGACCACTGAGCCTTTGCATGCCACCTGGGGATCAAAATGCTACTCTGTAATTTAGTTTTTTAAAGAACTCCCTCCACTGATGTATTTGTGAACCATCTTGTTTGTTGTCAAGTCTCTGTGGTTGATGTGACCTGTTGGACTGCATCGCTGTGTCGGTTGTTTGCAATTCGACGCTCAAATTCGAGATGATGGCCATAAAAGGCCAATATCGACCACAGGAAGAGGAATCACAGCCAGACAAATAATGAGACTTGGCTCACCAGAGGCATTTTTGCTCTGATATGTATCTAAGTGGGCCAGCACACCTATATGCTGTTACCTGAAGCTGGAAATTGTCTAGTGTATTTTAGATGGAGAGAGGTGTTATAGACGTAATGAATGTTATTGGTAGGTATTACCTGAATTGATTGTTTGGCTGTTAGAAACAAGTTTGCGATTATATTAATGCCTGTATATTTAATCCTGTATGACTGCTCCAATGGTAACCATAGGGATGCATCATTAGACTGGTGATGGACTATGTAGGGTTGGGCTGCTGTATCTTTAACACTTCTATGGAAAGTAAAAAAAAAAACGCAAAAAGTTTTTTTTGCACAGTCAATGTTCTTAGTCATTCACCAACTCAAATAATAGCCTTTTTCTGGCAATAGCATCTATCTAACTTGTTAAACTTATAACTTCACCAAAATGTGTTGAGCTGAGTTACTGAGCACTGCACAGACAAAAATAAATGACTAGTAAACGTGGACAGCCATTGGTTAATTTGCTAATCTGCCAGAAAGTTTCAGAAGTTCAGAACAAGCTGTTTTTGCAATATACTCTCAATTCATGGTTTTTAAGGAAGTTGCAAAACTTAAAATAGGCTTACAAGTTTTATTTGAAAAGATAAAGGAAAATTCGATTTTTTAAGATATGACTCCTTTAAATGTAGAAATGTTATTTTCTTGTTAAGCCTTAGTATCTCTCTGCATGTGTCAGCAGTTTTTCTAAGACTTTCATTAGTATTATTTTAAAAGTTTGACCCTCATGAAACATGGTAGGATGAAATATATTCCCTCCATTCAGGGCAAGCTTGTCAATGAAAACATCTATCTGCAGGTGTAATGTGCCATTTGAACTCTCAGATCCACACAGTGATTGTTCACTCCTACCTGACTATGAGAAATTGTGTGGGTTGGTCCCTCAATTTATTTAATCTCAGGTTATAATGAACTTTATGGTTTAGAGAGAAAGATTTGACCCTGTGGAAACTCACTAACTGGTTTTAAAAGTAATAATAGGGCAGGATATCTGGCCGCACAGTTGTGTGGGTGTATGAGGTTAGAGGTCTTAATTTTAAGCATTTATTTGGCCTGGAAGACTGGTTTCATTATTGAAGCGATGAAAACAGATATATGTAGTATATGTTAAAAAACAATGCAAAATAAAGTAACATACATAAACCACAGCCAGTTTTAAAGAGCCTGATGAGATTTGAACTCTGATGTGGTAGTCAGAGTATGTGGCCATAATTTTACTTTGTTTATGCCAAATTCTTCCCTCCTTAAATTTTAAMWTGYCTCTTAAAGTGGTTGAAACGCAAGCAGGTCATTTGAATTCAAACCTCATTACGTCCTGGAACATACAGATAGAGAGGTCCAATTTGCATTTAGATTGTTTCAGGAGAAGTAAATTAATCAACACTTTTTTCTTCCCTCTTTTCTTCTTTGCATATATGCATGAACATACAGACACAGGAAGTAAACGAAAACATGGCAACGTAAAGCCACAAGTTCTATATGGTTAAAAGCAATTTGTACCCTCAACATTACAGCAATCACATTGGATGATAACACATTATCACTTACAGTGTCCGTTTTTCTTACTTAGCCCTCAATGAAACTGTGGTTAAAACACAAAATTAACTTTTACACATTACTTCCTAAAATAATCATGTTTATGTTCTTCAAGTCACAGTTTGGTCTACAGTAATGTACAGTATGCTAGCCATGTAGCCAACTACAATTCATTCTTTAATTTGCTGACATTTAGGGGTTGGTGTTTGTGAAACAGATGATACAATAATAGTCTGGCATGGAAAAACATCACAGTGATGGTGGTTTGCAAATGGCTGCAAAATTGTGCACCCATTGTGAACAGATTTTCAAAGTACAAAGTGCATCTCACTGTTATTTTCAATCTAACACAAAGAAGAACAAACTGCATTTGTGCTTAAATTTACCTTAATGCTATTTATTGAAATGACTTTAAATTTGTCAAACAAAACTCTCAATATCTTTCACAGCTTTCATGCCATTAGCCTGACAAATTACAGCAACTTCAGGGCTGTAACTAATAGACAAGACCTTTAATAAACAAGTTTGGGCTCCTCTGTGTCTCAGTTGGCTAGTTTATGGTCTGGCTAGTTTATGGTCTGCCCTGTAGCATGTACCATACACCCTGCAGGTGTTTTTGTTATGAGTCTTGGTCTACATTATCTTTCAGGTATAGACACTGTAGCATCTTCTTGCACGTAAAGATTAAAAGAATTGGTGAGGCAGTCCTGGCTTGACATTTCACCATGAATGAACCGAGGATTAATACAGGATCTTGCTGGACTGAAAAGATTAATTTTCAGTGTACCACAAATGAGTGTTCATGTTGGGCCATCATATCTTGGTTGGCATGGAGTGAAATTCAACATTTTCCTCTCACAATATATTTTTAACTCTTTATAGTGCTTTACCTTTCAGGATATCTGCAATTTAAATTTTTAACAGAATGGGAAAACATTCTGTCATTCTAAGTCTTAGAATCGGAAGCTGTCTGTCGTAAATTGGACAGAGGCCATATCAATTGAATCATTAATTGATTCATGCTGAGTGTCACATCTTTGTCCATCAGAGAGTCTTTCTGAAAGGTGTCCTTGCGTTCTGTCTATAGGTGTTTGGCTAAGCAAGACCAGTCAAGACACCTAACAGACGGTGACCGGCTTGGATGGCGGCACCAGTGGCAGTCAATCCCCTACCTGTATGTGTATAAACATGTCAGGCTAAGAATAGGATGACTGTGTAGGGTTTCGGTTTCGTAGGTCAGACTAGGACAAAATGGAAGACTGACACTGAGACTCAGGAGTTGAGACAATGCCAGGTCTCTACTGGGTATAACAGCAATAAATACTCGTTGACGTCCAATTTGGCCTCAGGTTAAGACACTTGCACAAGCGAAGCTTTGCTGTCATAAAAGGTAAGATTTGTATTTGCCGCACCACTAGAGGCACAAAGTGGAATTGGCAAAACAATGACAGGTTTTTAGAATTTTTCCTCCAAATACTCCGCAGATTTCTGTTGGTCAGAAAATCATATAGCCCCACCCTCATGCTACTGGTTAAGTCAATGGTGTTAAGTGAGGCTGTGCATGGTGCAAATCAAACAAAATTCCGATAACACTAGATAGCCACAGTGTTTAGACTTTGAAGCAATCAACTTGGTAATGGCTAGCTGTCTTTTCACATTAGGCTGGGATACAAGAACGGTATTTTAAAATCTTCTTAAATTTGTAAAGGTGTTATACAATTTATAGAGGCGGTTTGCCCTTGATGGCCTTTTCTGCTTGCCGCAATAATGAACAAACTTTGAAGAACATAATGAACATTAGCTGTTGCTTTATTAACACCAGCCTCTTTAAAGAGTAGAATGAGAAGAGAAAAACTACTTCTTTTTAAAGCATAAGTGGCAAAAGCAAGGTCATCACCAGTAGCTACAAACAAAACTAATTGTTAAAATTATGCTGTTTACATTCAAGGTAACGAACTGCACTTCACAGATGAGAATCATGACACTTCCAGCCTGTATTTCTCAATAGATGTGCCTGCCTTTACCATACATAAGTTATTTATAGTTATTTCTGTGTGTAGGAATATATACGTACTTATGTAAGTGTGTAATGATTAATGAGGCAAGTACATATGTAAATAAATAAATGTAATAATAAATAAATAAATAATTTATTGCTTAATTTGACTGTCATCTACAGAACTTACAAAGTTAGTGGGGGGGTAAGTTTAAACACAAGGAGGCCCCCAACAGAGACCCCAACAGGCCCGGAGGAAAAGAAAAACAGTGTCACAGACATTCAAAGTTTTTTTGTTATGAAAAGAAACAAAGCAACATTTGTTATAATATATTCTGTATTTTTTTTTATAAAACAGAAACAAAAAAGTTTTTTTCATGCCAACTGTAGGATTAGTCAATAAAAACAAAAAATGATTAAGAATTGACCAGAATCCTAATAGATTTTAGTCTCCCATAATACTTGCAACTCAAGAATGTCTTTACGGCTCTCCACAAAATGAATCGATCTAAACCAAGCAAAGAGATAAACAAATGGATATGTGGTCTTAGTATTGACGCGCTCCCCTACAGTTTTTGCCATGCGACCCTTTGTAATTATTAAAGAGCTTCACTTTCATAAGTAAAAGGCTAAAATTTAAGCTTCTGAGTTGATATGACTCAATGACATTTACAGACCAGAACGCTATAAATTCTTTTAGCACAGAATGTTGATTCTTTTATCCCACAAATTGTCTCAAACACTTTTCTCACACTTTCTACATATACAAATCAAGATTTTTCATTGCTGATGCATCAACACCTATAAATATATGCTTTGTACTATTTTGATGCAGAACAAACAATTTAGACACTATTCAGAATGACTCATACATCACAAATGAGATGTATTTAATATCACAATTGTTTCTCCTTAACAGCAATGACTTTCAATAAAGATTGAATGCTTTGGATTGAGTCACGTCTCCAACGAGACTCAATCCAAATGTGTTAAAGCCTGAGGGCATAAGTTAGAGATTTCAACATCAGTCAATAATGTTTCTAAAAGCATTAACATTAAAAAACATTCACACACACACACACACACACACGAAAAAGGAGATGGACCACCACAAAAACATGGTATTTACTGACCTGCAAAGATGTGAGAAGCTAACAAAATTTTGAAAAAACAAGAACAAATTGTCATGAAATCTACAATGCCTTTATGGATAAGAGAATCACTGTGACATCCAAATTGTAGTCAGTTTACCAGTAACAGAACCCAAACATGAAAGTTTACAAAATAAACTGCTTAATTATCTGTTTTAAGTCAGAATTGCTAAATACAAAAAGCCTGTTTGCATGTCAATATAAGAACAACATTTTTATACCATAATAGAACAACAATATAATTTAATATATTTCATTTATAATTTTATTTAACAAGCTTAGGGTATTCTCTAATTTCATGCTAAAGCCAACAGAAAATTGCTAGCACATAGTCAAGTCTTATATAGATTTTTAAAGGTTCTTGTCTATATGACCTTTTTAATGAACTGCAATGGAAGTTGATATGTACAGACAGCAGTTAGCAAACACTGTTGTCTGTTATTTCCTGAGTTCACATTGTGTACATCAGCCTCCAGTTCATTCTACCTGAGCAGCGGAGAAAAGAGCAGGTCATTTGTTATTACGAAGGTAAACAGTGTTGAACAAATTTAATTCTGGTGAGAGGAGCTGATAATAACGGTAATAATTTGGTCTGATTTGAGAGGTTGTTGACTACCCACTTCACTAATCTATTTAATGAACCTCAAACATACCATGATCCAAATTACATGCCTGGTGCAGGTTTATTCTGGCTGAAATGTGACCATTAATTTGAGAGGCTGCCATGTTTCTCCTCACACAATACACACATACAAAAACACACCTTTATGTAGCAGGAATCTCTAGAAGTATCTTTGTTGTCAGCTCTTATATCTACTACAAAGAATCTCCAATAAATTAAACCTGAGGTAACATTCTGTACACGTATCTGGCATGTCAGGTATGTTTGTACTGATGTGGTTTTTTCATGGGAGTTGAAAAAATAATTACACTCATATTTCAAAGACAGCGCTCCCCACAGCTACGGGAGGCCAGTCTTCAGGTGAAAAATCCTTTCAGGTAACTGTCACTTCATCAGAGAGATTGTAAAGACGGGAAAGAAGTGAAGAGGGAAAAGCAAAAGAAGAAATAAGCCAATGCTCTCTGCCTGGCCTCCGTGAAAAACAAGTGGGTACAACATATGGTTTGACAGATGTGGGCCCCAAGGTGACATTGGTGGAACGATAATTCAGGGCCCGAGCTGCTTTCAACATTTGTAATTATGAAGTGATCGCTGGCTTTTCAGCATGCAATTTCATACATTAAGACTCAACTGCTGTGCTCTCTCAAACATCCCATGGGCCTGATAACAATACCAGGCCACTTATGTCATGTACAATACTGAGTTAGTACTAAAGCTAGTGTCAAATTGTAATATTTTGATAATACTGAAATTAAACAGGAAGTAGCCTCCCTGATAGCTCAACTGGTAGAGCATTGCGTTAACAGCGCAAAGGTTGTGGGTTTGATCCTACGGGAAGACAAGTCCTGATAAAAATATGTGTATCTTGAATTCACTGTAAGTTGCTTTGGATAAAAGCATCTGCCAAATGAATACATGTAAATACATAACAACAAATGCTTTTTAAAAATCTTTCTGTTGTTGGGTCCTTTTAAAAATCATCAAAATCATGTGGAAAGTTGTAATGATTCTCTACGCCTTTTTTTGTTGTATAATTCATGACAGTAAATGATCTGAGGCATAATGGGAGGGTGAGCTTGGAGAGCTAATCAATACTTCAGCTCAACTAAAATGCCTGACATTTAACTACCCTGTTTAATTATGTGGTTCGCCAGCAGTACCTCGCTGTAGTTTATTGGCATATAGAGTGTTTGTGCCCATTGACTGTTCCTAACCATTATATCTCAACAGCATGTAATATTTGTGTGTCACCACTTTATGTGAAATACTACTATTGTAAGGGGGCGTTCACACATTGAATTCAAAAACAGACACAGCACTGTTCAGTGAAGAAAAACACAAGGGTCCCAATTTTTTCTGAAATGACAAAAAATATGGTTTTACCAAAATTAAAATCATTGGCAAGAATTGCAACAATTATAGTTGTCTACTGAACTTTTACATACACCAACAGTTTCTTTGTTTGCCCCTTTTGAACTATCCCTTATATGTGAAATGAAACTTATTTAGGAAGTAATTGTATACAGTAAATGAAATTTATTCTCTTTCTCCCACCAGCTGACAGTTCTGTTGTAGCTTTTTGAAACCGTAAAACTTTAGACTTCTAAAATTGAATGCGGCTTGTAAACAGCCAGGTTAACTTGTAAACAGGTTGGGCTATGCTAGTTTTAATAAGACATCAATCAAAAGAGCAGCCAAACATGAAATATGAAATAGCAAAAAGTTGTGTTGATTCTTGTTTTTACGATTTATGTTACTAACTTATTTGTCTCTGTGGAGATTTCACTTCTGCAATAGTTTGGCAGAAAATCCAACAATTCATTTTTTGTCTCGTCAGAAATACAGCCAATCTCTGTTTTGGTTCCAGAGCTGTGACGCAAAACAATAAGAGCCTGTTGTATTGGTGTACATGCACATGTAGAAACAATGTCTGTTAACTTGAAAAATCAGACAAGGCTTATCAGACCTGTCAAGTTGTCACACTGACAGCAACATCCCAGAAATCACTGCTAGAATGTATAGCGCTACAGAGGCTGTATCAGGCTGATCTGATTTAGGAAATTACAGCAACAAAAAGATGGAAATGGAACAGAAAAGTATTTCAAAATAACAGTTATGCTGCAGATAATTATGAGGCAGAATTATCCTCCGACAGTTAGCTGAAAGAGTTTAGCTGGAAGTTGTCAAGTAGTGTGTATGCAACATCACAACAAACTTAAACTGAGCACTATTCTGATTTATTTAATGATTTATTGCAAGAACTGTATAAGGTACATTTGCACTTCAATGTCTGTGTGTAGTGTATTTTATTAAAATTATGTATAAACATATTTAAATCCTAAGTAGGCTTGCAGTCTTTATACTGTTTCAGTGAGTGGGCAGCAGTAGATTCTACACACACCCACATTGCAAAGAAATCATAAGGGAAGGATTATACTAAATCCCAAACGGAATGCTTTGTAAATCTATTATCTTAACACAGCATATCACTAAATCTGTTCTGAATCCCTCATTCAATCTGGAAGGCACACATGAACAATGTGTTACTGCCAGTATTAAAAACAGGGTCATTTAAAAGAAGAAACTCAGGGTTGTATATATCACATTATCTGATCTTAAAAAGGTTAACCATGGAATTTACTGTTATGTATGGTAAAGTATATAATGTATATGTATAGACAACATACAGGCTCTACGAATGTTGTGCATTGGACAAAACAAATAAGCCAAAAATATTCAATAAGCTTTTATATGCAGTATGAAAAGGATGAGGGGGTTTGAAAAACAATGTCTACTGAATGAATAAATGTAAACATTAGTTAATTGGTCTCAAATTTGTAGATGAATAAAACATAAAGCACATAATATAAATTGCATGCATACCTTGAGATTAACTTATGTATAGGTTACACACACACACATGCACACACACTTTTTTGTCCCCAATATATGGTTTAATAACCCACCCCTTCATACACTTTACAATGCCAGTGTGGTCTTCTTCAGCTTGGGTAAAATATATTTCAATATCTCAAGGCCTGAACTTGTTATTGCAAACATTTTCAAAACAGTGGAAGAATGTTTGCAATAAGACGGGTACAATGGACGTGCATGAAGTCCTTGAGTCGTCTTTTGAATGTGCAAACCTCCTGACATAAGAAATGAATGAAATGACAGCAGCTAAACGTGTCACCACTTGATCAGCCCCTCTCCACTCCTGTGCTCTGAGGCAGCTGCCACATTAGAGGATGCTGAACACATCCAGCTCAGGTTTCACAGTCTGCAGTGCCAGAGCCAATCAGCTGCAGCATAGCAGCCAGCCACAGAAGCTACTCTCAGCTGATGTGAGCTATCAGTTGACAGCATTGACCTTAATCACAGGCGCAATGAATGAGCCAACGTTTCCATTTCCAAGGGTCTATCGTTAGACGTGAAACGCTTTCAGACAGGGTGTGTTTGTGTGGCAGTACTCAACCTCTTTTCAAACACCCGGTTTTGCTTGACCTGTTCCCACCTGTTGGGGCGACAGTGAGGTAAATGTGTGGAGATAAATCAGGAAGTTGGTTTACTGTGAGTGGGTTGGTGTGTGACATTTGAGTTAAAGCTTCATGACTGACTGAACTCATGTTCACATTTTAACCTTATTTCTCAACATATTGACACACTTAATTCACCTCACATGGGCGATTGGCTTTTACAGTACGTGCAATAATTCCTTTTTGTCAATTTTACATTCAGTTAGTTTTGCAATCCATTCTATATTTTTTAATACGCCTCTGTCACGCTGTTTGGTTTCATTTTTTGATTTGCATCAGTTTTCTAGTCTAGGATAGACTGGGGACGAAATTCACTGAAAATGATTGCAGATGGATTAAGAATTTACTTTCACACCTTGTTTGCTTGTCTTTGCACCTACTGGGGTCACTAGAGGAATCATGCAAATTGGGTAACGCCCCAAGCATGCCCACAAAATTAGCGCTTACTGCCTGTTTTGAATTTCATATCTTGCAGTTTGGTTCTAAGCTTTAGACTGTAGAAGATAAAGCGGGGGCATGTATCCAGAAATGTGCCTGAGAGAACAGTCATCTCTGTCATTCAACAACTTATAATCAATAGAAAATACAGTTTTAATCTTTGAATGCAGATTGGTTATGCTGGTTATATGTTTCATGCAGCTGATAATTGCACAATGTTAACTGAGCTTGACATATAATGTTAAATAGTTGTTGTAGTGAAATGAATATGTTGCATATGTGTTCCTGTAGCTTAGTTGGTAGAGCATTGCGTTAGCAGGACAAAGGTTGTAGGTTCAATCTCAGGGAACATCAGTCCTGATAAAAAAAATAAAATGCATACCTTGAATTCACATACCTTCAATTAGTTGCTTTGGATAAAATTGTCTGCCAAATGAATAAATATAAAATATGGATAGCACAAACAACTTGAAAAGTGACACAATTTTTTATTAAACTCACAGAAGTTCTAACTTCCAGACTTCATTGGCCACAAACACTAGAAAAAAACCAAAGGTGTCTATTTTGGTCCTCTACTTAGTATGACAGATTTCAAACAGTTTTATGAACTGCTGCTTTGTACACTGTAAAAGTCACCAGCGCTTTTATCATAAGTTTACTTGAGCACTGAAGCCATGGGTGACTGAACTCCATTGTGAGTAAATAGCTAAAGGGGACATTTAGTGCTGTCAGAAGGATTATGGAAGGTAACCTGAATAAATCAAATCTTTAGAGGAAAATGACAGAAGCAACCTCCAGTATCACAAACATGCCACTGTCACTAAAGCTTTCTGAGCGAACAACACATGTGGTCCAAACATCTGAGGTCATCAGTGAATGTTTTGTCTCTCTGTTTTGAACTCTGTTAACTATATCTAAAATTTCAAACACACTACAGCACCAGCAACAATTGTAAAATGTTAAATGTTCTTTTGCTTTAATGTCAGCATGTCACACTTGAATAAATTGAGAATGATCTAAGGAGGTTTTTTGTCACATGCACGCACACACACACATACACGCACACACACATTGACATGCACACACACACGTTCCACTATATACTTTTATAGTTCACATTCATGTAGGTTCTGTTCTCCCCTGTGTAAATGACCTGCTTCACTGCAGTTCTGTGCCTGATATGAATTTTCCTAAGGTGTAAGTATATATAATAAGCAGAGGAGTCCCTCAAATAAAAGGTCAGTGATCGCTGTGATTCATCATCCTGTCCCAAATTCAAATGCTGTTTGATGTGGGAGGGGGGTTTGTTTAAATAAAGTAATACCATTTTGCTTTTCGTGGGCCGTCTAATGACAAACGTAATCTGTTCTGTATATACAGCAGTACATGAACCAGAGCGCATGTGACAGAAGTCCAGAGGTCAGGTATCCAATTAGAAATGAGTTTTTAATTCTAGGAAAAGCTTTCAGTGTGTGGGAGGCAGAACGCAGACATTGTTCAAATCGCCTTAAACTTAATTTTGCTTGTCAATGTTCTTATACTTTAAATTTCCTTGTTTCTTACTATTTATATTTTAAAATCCAACTTAGTCACATTAGGCTTAAAACTGCAGTGTGCAACTTTTTTGACTAGTTTGTTTGTAGCTTGACTCATCAAAAAAGTAAGACTGGGACAGATGCAAGTCACAATATTGATCTACTTTTCCAACAAGCCCAACACTGCAACACTGGTTCAACCAATTGCATGTGATTGGGGTGGGGCTATCCTGTTGTTTGACCAATGGTATATGTGTTTAGGAGAACAGACTGAAAACATAATTTTTATCATATGTCTGTAGTGGTGCAGAAATTTCACACTTCAGCTTTAATGCCAAAGTTTGAAAGGTTTTGCAATTCAGTCAAGCTCAAGTTGAGTTCTGTCATCATGTTTGCTAATGCTAAAAGTCCCTTTGGGTTACTGTGGCAACCAGAAAATGACTGAGTCCTCATTTGCATCAGGGCTGCATCACTTCCTATTAAGCCCCAACAATGCAAGTCAAAAGGAAGCAATATTATCTCTGAGTTTTCCTTTAATCCTTTTCCTCAGCAAAGCTCAGCAGGCCTGCAGTCCGCTAGTGTTTACCTCCATCTGAAACAAACAAAGCAGCTGCAACCATTTGTCATCTAAACAAATCAGGATTTGATTCCCATGGGGTAAATGCAAACACAATATAAAGTCACAAGGGTTAATAAGCAAAGAAGATTGATACAACACACCTCACAGAGAAAGTAGATACATTAGCTATGTCGTCTGCGCCATTAAAAAAGAATTAAGTCAAACCAAATTAGAAAGCATTGTCATGCAAATATGCCAGGACCTATTGTTCCCAGACAAAACATGTGTTTAATCTAATTAAAGCAAACTAGCTTGTTGGCATGTTGTGCGTGTTCTGAAATGAAACAAAGCGGACAATAAGGAACGATTATGAAGGGTAAATTTCCCTCTCTGGCTATTATCGGCCGCTTGAAAGGATACAGCTGGGCCACAAGGACACATACACATTCAGTGTAAAAGTGCAGGCTCACACCCTTGGGTTTCTCTCTGCGCAGAATCAATACTTTCTTAAAACTCAGCTCACGGGAGAAAGCTAACAAACAAATGTTTTCTCCAATATAAAATATCAAGTGTTTTGTGGGACAGTGATACAATTTGAAGTTGTTGTTGCTGGAGAGCCCTTTCAAATATTCCATTCTTGGGAGAATCCTGTTAGACGCAGAAATGAAATTGAATCTGCAGCCAGTAATCAAATCACACCAAACTTATGGCAGTTGAAAAGCACTGGGCCGTCGGTACAAATGTAAGCTTCTTGAATATGCTCAGGAGACTAGCAGCCACAGCGTTTGTTATTCTGTCCTGCGGAACACTTTAATGATGCCGTTAGATGATTTCTTAAATATATGCAAACAAAACATTCAAAACGTCTCAAAATGACATCTGTGATAGATTCAAATTTGCTAATTTAAAACTAGCACAGTTTAGAGAAACATGTAATCAAAACAGCGTAAATGAGTTGCAATTTATTTTACGCAGAAGACAAATTGTTTTGTACCACCTACTGGGTGTTCTTATTATGATTAAACCTGTGCTAAAAATGTAACTTTTTTGGTTTAGAACAAATTAAGAAACCATTGACTATGCTGGCCCAGGAGGGCCACACAACACACATATATATATATATATATATATATATATATATATGTGTGTGTATATATATGTCTTGTTTATATATTTAAGGTGTCTGGGATCACATGTACAATATGATGGAGCGACTATACATTTAGCTTGTACATTAACACTGTGCATTGAGTTCACACATACCCTAAAAGCACTTTTTCCCCTCAGTGAGAACGCAGCTACTTTTTGGTTTTATTTATATCAAAGGCCTTAAGCAAGCCTCCAGTTATTCATACTGGTGGTGTACGTGTTTACAAACTCTTCTTTTCCCCGTATGCTCCTGGCATTCCCTCCTGTTTGCTCATCAGCATTAAAGTGGAGACATTAGGAATTGCTAATGACTGTGATAAGTTTGCTTTGGTTAATTGGATTTTTGAAGTATGCATTGTTTGCACAATCAGCCCTAATGTTGCAATATTTCATTGTGCAAAGACAGGTTTGCAATTATGCCCCATGACCACAAGAACTCGTTCAAGCCAGACCTTCTCATTTGCCAGGGGTGTAACACAAACAGACAGCATCATAGACGTTTTGATTTCATCACATCAGAAAAGATTTACAGCACCTTTTAATTCTCCAATCGGCTGCTTTGCTCATCGGTGTATTCTACAAAATCACTGAACAGCCTAAAGCTGTAATTTTTCTCTTTATGAGTTATGAAACAGAAATGTCTTAAATTCATCAACTTGCTCTAATTATGAGCTGCTCATTACATGGAATTTCATACTTTGGAGTCACTAGGGAATGTCTCACTTTAAATGCTGGAGACCGAAGCATGTGTGTTTTAAGGGTGGAATTATGCTAATAAAGTGAGCTTACAGCAGAATGCCGTTTTTTCCTCCCGGCTCTGATTGCATCAGTCAACTTGAATGTAGGAGACGTTTCTGCATGCCGTCGATTTTTGGCACTGAAAGCAACTGGATGCCATAGAAATCCAGCTTATTGAGTTTTATAAGAGAAAATATAAAATCAATTCAATTCTCCACTAAACTTTTATGTGTATCTGGTGAATCTTTATGAACTAAAAGATTGCGGCTATCAAAACTGAGAAATTACAAATAGCTAAAGCTCCTGAGATTTTTGCGTGAAGCAACATTATTATTTATAATTGTGGTGTTTATGGTTCAATTCAAAATAACATCAATTAATTAGTGTTTGATTGAAGTGTATTTAAAGCTTTCTCAGAAAGGTATTTATGCCACATGCTGGCTACTGCATGCTGGTGTGTAATGAGATCACTGAAATTTTAATGTGGTCACATTTTCTTCAGGCCAAAATTCACACTGTATCACCAGCTGAGTGGAAACGATTGTTTTCATTTCAGACTCAATTTCTATTAGTTTTGTCCTGTATTTACTCCCAATTGTAAATAATTTGCTTTAGGTAGTTTAAACTGCATTGTTTTGGGTTGATCGTATTGTTTTTTGAAGAAGTATGTAATTAATTAACTTGTGTGCTGTAGAAATGGGTTTGGAAACGGTTTGGTTTCAAGATTTCCCCTCTGCAGCATGACATGCACGTATTTAAAAGTCCGAATGCCTTTTGCCTCCACAAGAGCCCTCAGTAACCAGAGAGCTGCGGGCTCCACAAATGAGATTCAATTTTTATAACATCTAATAGACAGTGCAGCTTCCTAAAATATCACAGAAAGAAAAAACATCTTACAGTGTTTCTCTGAACCTAAATTTGGCTTTGAAAAGAGGGGAAAAAAGATAATGTTCAGTCAGAGACAACCTAATTATACCTTATAAGAACATAAAAGAGTTTAGCTAAAAAGGGTCATTTTTTACTTCTCCTTATGTCATGTGCAACACGAAGGGTGAAAACATTTTTAAATTCAGTCTGTTCATAAAATAAAGTTATCATATGATTTCAGGAGACAACACATAACCTTGGTGTTCCCAGTTCTCTTTTATTTGTATTATATGAATAAAACTAGCCAGGAAAATCTACCAGTATTCCCCTTCTAAAAATAAAAGACAGTCATACATGTTTAAAACAATGTGAGTGTGAGTAACGTGTTTGGCTAAAATATTCCTTTTAGCTACAGTCAATAGCTGACAGTTTGCCTTTTGTATATTTAATTTTAGAACTGAAAAGAACCATGCTTAGTATGTATCTTATATGCATACTAACTATGTCATGCTAATGTTAGCATTTGACCTTTAAAACTGTTAAACCATTGAAAGGTGTCTCCTTCATTTCACACAATCAGGCTCCTGATCGTAACCCACCTCACAATGTTATTTACCTCAATAGCTACTATAGCGTCGCATCGAGTTTTCAAGCGATTATATGGTGAATAAGGAAAAATGAACCCAAAAACTGGATTGTGTCAATTAGAGGCAGTTCCGCTACGTGGGCTACACTCAACCAAAGCAGGAGAGGCAACAGAGGTAATAACCCTGATTATTAATTTTGATGAAAAAAGAAACAGTGTAATTATCTCTCTTGTTCTTTGATGAGTTCACTGGGGATCTTATTAGTCAGATCAGACACATCAGTTACATATTCAGCCCACTCTGAGGGTGGCGCTCTGTGCTTTACAACCAGGTGCAGGCTTCCCAAAATTACACTGTGCGGTGATGTGCGACCACCGAAGTGTGTTTAAAGTATCACAGTGCCATTCGTTTAAAATCCCCAAAGAATTGCTGGAGACATTTTTGTGGCATTTCGGTTGGGCAGGAAAAAAAAAGTACATGTAAATCGCCGCCATGCCGTGCAAAGCATCTTTGATGTGCCCTAATTATGAAAAGTTGGATCGCACTGATAGCAAGACCTTCCAAAACGGATTATGATATTGCACTTTAGATAATATATTCTTATCATATTACCTGACACAATTTATAATAGTTTGTGAGTGTTTATTATGAGATTACGGCTGGTCTGATCGAATCACACCTATTATTCACGGACACAGGAGACTCCTGAATAGTTTCTGCAACAAATATAATCTTCTGCTGTGTAGGGCTGATGCCAACATTTATCACCCCTACCTCGTATACATCCAGTAGCTTGGCACATTTGGCTTATGAAATAAATTGGTACTTGCAAAAATATTACTACACTTCAGATTAAAAGCAGCACCATCCATTCAGAATATAAATGGTCTGTTTATTCAGTGGCATCATAACTGCTATGCATGTTCTCGCACCCACATGATTAATTGCAAAGCAAATGTATTTGTAATGATTACAGTCCACTCTGTAACTTCAGTTAAATGTACAGCCTGGTTTTTCATATCTTGGTACAAAGGAGCAAATGCGTCTGATTTAGTGATTTAATCTGCATAACCTGATTGGATGTTCAATGATTCAACGTTCACGCTTTTCTAAAGATTAGCGGACGCATGTCATAGGTTCTCATTTGTTGTTTTATTGTCCCATAAATAAACGAGTATAAAACAATGCAGAAAATGAAAGCCATTTCTACCAAGTGCTCTGTTGTTTTACCGTTACGTTTTGTTTTATTTGCACTGACAGCGATTTTATCGCTGGAGGTTAGCGGGTCGCTGCACTGCTGGTAGCTAGTAGACATTTGTACAGCTAGTTGGTCCTACAGTAATGTTATTGGTGGGCTGTGCAACTGACCAAGAAACACGTCATTACTCTAATTCAACACAAGCAATCTAATTTTATTGCTGCCAAAATGTACATTCTGAAGTTAAACGTATTTATATATAAACAGCATAGTGCATAAGGCATTATATAATGAACAAGAGAATCAAGATTAATGATTATCTGCATGTAAATAAAACTCACTCAGCATGTGATGATTTATGACAGTTTTTCATGTGTCCATTTTATTATATTGCAGTATGTGGACAAGGACAAATAATATAGAACAGTAAAATCACTCTTATGTTCCCTACACATCAAAATCAAATCACTCCCCACAGCAACACTGCAGTTCAAGTAGCTCAACAGGAAGAGCGTGATGCTTGCAACACTGGTAGCACAGGTTCAATTCCCATGGAAATCCATGCTAAAATGTGTACCTCAATTTCACTGTATATTAATTTGATAATAAATGTCCTCCAAATGCATTCAAGAGAATTTTTTGGGGACAGGGTGACATTGCTGCCCCTGTTAAAGACTGCAGTGGTGCTCTTTAGAGTTAATTGATGAATTAGCATACGTTATGTTCCCATTAAACAGACATTCGGTCATTTACTGATCCAAGCTTAAATCTCATTTCGGGTCCCTGAGTGAGTGATATTAAACATTACCTTTAAAATGGCCTAAACCTTGCCTCAGACTCACCATTAACACAGACTGAATGGGAACCGTGTAGCTGGATGCATTGAGCATGAATCACTGGTATCTCTGGGATATGTATTGAAGGTATGTTTGGCCCACAGCATCGGCAGCCATTAGAATGCATTTCATGTACGTTTCCAGTCTCTGTATCAATCCTTTGACATTCAGCAGATTGAAGCAAATGTGAAAGAGGAGAATATCTTTCCTGTGGGCTTAAGCATATGCCACACAGCCTGAAGCTCAAAGAGAGAAGTTTCCCTTTATGAATAAAAATGTATAGGAATATGTTTGGCTACACTGAACAAGAATGTATTAGTCTGGCCTTGTTCTAATTCTGTTTTAAAGCTAGAACAAATGAATTGATATAGTATGTAACAATTCAAAGCGCATGGCTGCCTGATTTATTTTGCATTTGTTTTGTCATTTAGATTTTTTTCCTACTATATAAAATCACAAAGCATTTCAAAGCAATTATTCAAAAAAATAATTTTTAACAAATCTTTGAAATAAATTAAGTGCCTGTGTTTCAATCCACTCCTTAGTTTCCTATGATGTGAATGAATATAATGTAAACAGAAATTGAGGCACAAAAATCCACAACAATTTAGAGTGGATTGTGGCACATGCAATATTAATGTATCCACAGAAATAAATTGAAAGGTCATGTCATAAACACCGGATGTGCAGTTGTTGCTTAAGTTTTGAAATGTCCTTTTAAAACAGGAAGTTAGTGAGAAATATTCACATGCTCTATCCACATGCTATATAGTCAACAGGCTTTTTTTATTTTTTATTTTTTTTAAACTGTGATTTGATGCTGTGATTTAAGTTAAGTATTTTTCCATTGTTAAGCAAACAAATTTAGGTACAGCCCCATTCTGGTATATAATGTCCAGTTTTGACATAAATTAATCCATCCAAACATTAAAACAAGCCCCACAGTTGTTCTCGAATCTTGTTTTACTGAAAAAAAAATAACACATCAAAAAGTGTCCTGAATAGAAAATTCAGTTGTTTTTAACACAACATGAACACAAATCCCACACTAAATTCACAGCAGCCATGAAGCAAAATTTACACATGACAACATTCTCAGAATAACTTCAATATTAAAAAGGTCTGTTGGGTGTCTCTGGTGAATGTTATATGTATATATGTATGTTCATATAGTTATTTCCTAAGGGTCAGAATGCAGAAAAAGTCAGTGTGACAGAGTGCACAGGCCACAGGGAGGGCTGACAAATGAGCTGACAAACGCTGGTTCTGTAAGATCCTGACAGCAGTGTAAGTGACATGTAACGCTCACCGGAGAGAGAGGGAAAAGGGTAAGGGACACATACAGAGGCAACCGGCAGTCTCTGGAAGAACAATAATTTTAGTTGTATGCATAACACTGCTGAGAGAGTCCAGGTATCTACACATTGACTACATGTTTTATTCGTTATGAGACAAATCTGCAGTTGTTCATTGCAACAAAAAAGCTACAAATTATTTACTGTTTATTTGTTTAGCTATTTATTTATTCATATATATTAATTTATATATTTGCTGTTTATTCAGTCACAAAAAATCACTAAAAACATTACTAAAAATGATTACTAGTCACTAAAATGACTATTTACACTATTTATATATATATATAAATTTGGTGGCTTGTATAATGATATTGGTCAATATACAATTACAGTGATGAATTAGAGAGAGGACTGAGATACACCTGTTGTAAAAATGTATCTATATATCAAGTGTAATCCTGTAAAATCAGTTTTGTACTTGTTCCAGCAATATTCCAGGTTCAACATTGTCACTAAAATTACCAAAGAAAAACATTTCTTAGAGCAAGAAGAGCAACATGAGCGCATGTAGACTGGTAGAACACAATAAAGCACGCTGTGTTGAAAGAATAGCCAGATAACTTTAACATTATACGGTACGGTTTCAAAGGCTAAGATAACACTGAAGCCCACAAAATGCTCTGTGGAATATTTTACATCATTGTGGGATAACATGGATCACCAGGTTTCACTGAAATCACAGGCTTTAAAGGAAGCTTTGTGTGTATGCTTAAATATTAACAATGTAAAAAAATGGTGACAGAATGGTAATGCTTTTTTCAAGGTTTTCTGGCAACCCCAACATTTTGTAACTGAGGGGCTAGTGGATGTTTTCTGTGGCAATCAATTTGTATTGAACCAAGAACGTACCAGGAGGATATTTATCAGCACAGTGGGATTATTGGACTCTCCCAGGGCTTTAATTATTTACAGAGAGCTGTTCGACTTTGACGCGTGCCAAAAAAGTGCTCTAGTTTATAAGAGATGGGAAATCTTGCTATAGTTGCTATTGTGGATGTCAGTCTCAGTTTTATGTAAATTAGTGATGGGGCAATTGTACAAGAATAGAAAGAGCAAAATTAAACATTCAGTTTTTCAAGCTGCTTGCAAGCAGCTTGTATTTTTTGCCTTTGTTTGGCTCTATTCCAGAGCACAGTAGTGGTTTGGGGTCTTCTAGTGCATGACCCATAGCACAACAGTCACTGACCAACCACTAATCTCAGCTGTCAGATCTCCTCACCTGCTGTTCCAGTCACACTCCTCATAATGACATTACTAATTGAATGTTTCCTTCACCCTACTCTACTGCACCGCCCCTCCCTCACCAGAAAAAAAAAACCCATCATTTGTTCCAAGTGCACGAATGAGTGATTTATTCATTCAATTGTATAGTAACTTATATAGTAACTTATAGTAATATATACGCATATATATTATATGAAGAATAAAAATTACTATTGTGAAAGATTTAAAAATTTAGCAATTTCCTTCTGGGATTAATAAAGTTCTTTGAATCTTGAATTTGTTTCAATGATAAATCAAATGAATTAAATCCATATTTTTTCATCCATAATACACATACACTCCTTTATTAAAAAAGCAAGTGGCTTATTTTTTGGTTGCTTGTTTTTCTTGTGGGATCTGGCAACACTGCACGGCCTGTCATGTGGGAGCTGAGCCTGACCATGATGTACCTAAAACTTTCTGCTTGACTTAATCACAGTCAATACCAGCTAAAGGCTAAAGATCAATCATAAGACCATAAGAAAACAAAGTTAACAACACAGCAAGCCCTTATTGACATACTGAATACACTAAATCAACAGGTCAGACTGAAGGTTTCAATTTATTATCCACAAACTGCCTTAATGCACCAATTCAAAAGAAATATTTTTCATGACTTAAGTCACATGATCAGATATTGATCGTCAGACCAGCTCAATCAAACAGATTCCTTTGTGAAGTGAGGTGGGACGGCGGTTTTGCTGGAACAGCATTGAGTCATGAGTCCATACTTTCACCATGGAGATGGAGTGAACAGGGGTGCATTGTTGGACGCAAGCAGCTTGTCGGGGTGCCTGGGGAACTGTGTGTAATTGAAATGTCAACGGTGCCAGAGCAGAGTGGAGGTTTTAGGCATGCTTGAGCTCACAGGAGACAGATGAGGAACAGCCCGGCGCTCACAAAGTGGCATCTTCAAACCCTAGACTTTAACTCTTGAAGAAAGTCCCACACGGCCTGCTCACATTCAGGGCATGTGCTGCCCACTGTCAAAGATTAATGAGGTCTCATGATGGTCAAAAATATTACAATAAGTGGCTGGTTAAATAGAATCTGGGGGGACTGCTTGGCTACTGTACTGAAGTACCTTTTAAGGCTGCAGGTAAACATTAAAGGAGTCGTTCGGGATAGATGCAACAATGGCTTAAACATTGAAAAAGTTCACAAATCTGTATGTGCAGGTATAACTGTGGGTAAGTGTTTGAAAATCACATGCACAGGTCATCAGATTTAAAAAAAATGTCTGATGTTGCCTTGAGGGCTTGCCAATAGCTTAGTGTGAGGAACTGACTGACATGTAGTGATTAGAAGATACTCTTCCTTTTATCTTGATTTGAGATGACAAACACTTTTAACACATATCATCCAGAAAGCTAATTTGCATCCGCAGAATTTGCAATGCTTTCCGTGTTACGTGCTAGTTTCTGAAACGGCAAAACCAAAAGCATTCATTCCTGTTGAAGACAACATCAACTATATTAATTTACACGTTTGCAGCGTAAGATTAGACCACTGCTGGCGATTCCCCTTTAAGTATCTCAAGCAAATGAAGTGGTTTCAGTCATTTATTTGCTAAGTGCCATGTAGTCATATGTTCTGATAATGCTCACAGTAACATCAAATGTGTTTGATGAAGCCATTCTAAAGGAAAGGCAAACATTCACTTTGACCTCAACAGCTCATCATGAGTCCAATTAAAGGCACAATTAAGTGCATGATTGTATGATTAGAGAGTGAATGAGAAAGCGAGAGAGTGAGTTAAGAGAGAGAGAGAGAGAAAAAGGGCTTCTCGGATCGTTGGGGCCTGAAAGCGCAGCAGTAACATCAGAGTGGTTTCCTGTCAGGCGTGGCCCGATCACGTTAGCTGAGCCATTTATCTTGATGATATTGAATGATGTAGCATTGCTTTAAGGGTGCAGACAGTGTTGTAAAATGTACTGCTGTGATGCATATTGAGCTCAACGTGCCATGACAATCATTAGATCATTTTGAATCTCTTAAGCTTGAGTGGGACATTTGATTACTGATGTGTGAGACAGTCAATATAAATGTAGTTTTAAAAAGTCTGACTGGCTAGTATTACCATTTCAAATTCAGAATATTTCTAGTTTCCTATTTCTATTATTATTTTCTTTTAACAGTGACATGTTTTTAATTGCGTTTAGAAACATTGCAACTAAAAATTTCCAACTTTACTTTTAATAAGCATGTACATGTGTTCTCTGGGATTTATATTTTAAATAAATTACACAAAATTTATAAAAGCATATGTGTATGCCTATATAAATGATACATGTGTGTATATGACTATGTGCATATATGTGATTACATAACACATTATCTGTACACAAGGTGTGATGTTGACAGGTTTACCTATGGTCACAAAACTAACAGCACTGGTCATAACATTATATTCTTATAAGAAGGTTGTGCCAGATTATGTGTCCAATGAAACATAATAAAAACACTGTCAATGATGTCATTAAACATTTGGAGTGAAGTTTACAGTGTTGTCTGCACAATAAATGCACTTCACGATGTTGCCTCAACACCAGCATTACAGAAACCAAACGATACAAATAGCCAAAAAATAGGAGCAAATGCAGTAGCAAGCCATTTGAGTCACCATTAAAAGGAACAATTAGAGAGGAGGGACTTTTATAGATGCTGTAAATTAACACAACGAGGAGAGATGTTGCGCAGGTGGGCCTAAACTGTCTGGAGCCGTGAAATGTTGCTTGCAGTGTCACAGTGGCCTGTGTAAACACACACTGAAGATGTAGAGAGCTAATTGCACTGAGGAAGAACCCATTCATTTTGTGTTTATAGTTACTTATAGTAAGATGTGGCTCTAACATTATATTTTAGATAGATAATGTCAAGTGTATTGACAACATCAAAAACATAACCCAATATGTATATTTGTTTATTAATTCTTTGTTATGAATTCTTACTTTTATTAAGAATTCATATACCATTTAATTGTATTAATAATTAGAATTATTAAATATATTATTCACATACATATTAAATATATACTTTATACAATTTCATTGTATAATTGTAGATATATTTATTAACTTTTTAATTGTTTATTGAAGTTTTTACAGTTAATTCTCTTTATCACCAGGAAATCTAACTGTTGCTAGACATCAAGGAGAGAAGACATTTGTCTACATATTTATTATTAATTTTCACAATATCAACATGTTTTTTTTAAATCATTTCTCTGATTATGTGCACACACAGTTACTTTACTGCAGATATCACACTTCTCCAGATGCAATCAGGGTCGAAACACAGCATCTAATCAGACAAGACTGTAATCAAGGCAGCAAATATCTGAGGTAATTTCTAGCAGGAGAATCACCTTCTTGCAAAATGTATCGTCTCTAACAAAAATTGGGGGTTTTAAATGTTTTTTACTTATTAAAAAGTTGCCCAATCATTGTTTTTGTTTTATCTCTGAATTGCAGAACAGTCCAACAGTTTTGTGAACTAAATAAACATGTATTTTCTTAAAAACCTGTTGTTGAATCGTGGAATCTGATTCTTCTGAGTGATTCAGATGGTTTGTTACAACTGAATCAATTCATTTATTTCAGACAATCATCAATTTATCAATTCAGTCATCATCTGTATTGGTTTGTCCAATTAATAAGTCAGAAGCATTTGGCCATTCTTAGTAATACAGAAATTTTCAACTTTAATTTTAATAAGCATATTATCCATCATTCTAATTGAGATCAATATTTATGTGTTTGTTAAAAGACACTGTATCCTTAAATAGCTTCCATTCACTTAGCTACATTTTCTCAATAGCTTGTAATGTATCTAATTAGCTAGCTGGCGTCTTAAAACAGTAGCTTAAATAGCTTAAAAACAGTAAATAAAAAAATTAAAACATGGAATTTGCAGCCTGTCAAGCTATGGGTCCCCAACGCAGTTATGCTAACTACACATTATTCACTGACATGCAATCATCACACACGCTTACGCACTTTTCTTTGTTTTCTTACAATGAAGAGTGTCATTCAGAATCACACAAGAGACTCTGTCTGCCCTCGTGTGCATGTGTGTAGAACCGGAACAGCGTGAAGCGAGTGGCGGCCCGAGCTGCTGGGGCAACGCTAACCACTCGCTTCCCTCCCCGCAGGGAGTCTCGATGACTCATTAATCTCTGCTTTTGTCTGTGTTTATAAATACAGCTACGAGCCTCATGCTAATCTGGGATCTGCGGAGAGATAGAGATGATTGCTTCATTTCGCTTCCCCCCAGAGTTTCACCCATAACGAGGAGAAGGGGAAGCGGCGGACTCACCACTGGGAAAGATGTGAGGGGGGCAGGTTGCTCAAATTGGGCCGTTTCCATCGTCATGATAAAAATGCCAAAGCCATATCCACAAAATGACTCAGAGATCCTATGTGGACTGCAACCAGACTAGATCCGTGGCCCAATGACCTAGTTCTGTTATGTAACCTGCAAAGTTGACCTATCAGTGTCGATTTTGCTTGATTCTGTTGACAGCAGTCCAACGCTGCTCCTATTTTTAGATGGATGGCACATTATGGGAATGTAAAGCCCTCTTGATAAGATTAATCTTTAAACAAGGGCAACAGGTCACAGATGAATGATAGCTGAAGCATACTGATACTTTCTAAGGATGTGCCAGAAATACCAAGGTTAAAACTCGAGTGTAAATTGGACCAGAACTCAAGGAACTGAATCAAGGCAACAGTCATACTGATACATGGTAAAATAGTGTCCTCAGATGCCCTTTACTCAGAATTCATTTCCTGAACTTTATCTATATATCTCTATCCTGTCATTTTTTCTCACATCTCCTGCCTCACTTGTACCCGTATGTCTATCTTTTTCAGGTTTGGGAAAGAGAATTTAAGAATTGGCTTTTTTTTGTATGAACTGAATTGGCCACACACCAGGGAAGTTTCAGTTTGAATGGCAGGAAGTAGTTTAGTCTATTTTTACTTATGTACTTAGGATAGGAACATCAGAGAACTATAAACAGAATACTGTGCAATATAAACTGTGTACTATTTTTACATTTCTTAGAATTACATTTCTTCTACATTTCTCAACTGATCAGAATTGTATTCAATTTTGATTCACATTACAGTTCTGCAACATATTTTGCTACCCTGATTCAAATTAAGGCTCTGAGTTGAATTTTTGAAAACGTTCCATATTGACTTCCTCGCTCTCACCGGCTCCTATTGGTAAATAACTGGTAAATAAGTGACACCTGACCTGGTTGATTTATGTGAGAAGCCGAAATGTCTATGGATCTCTTGATTTCACTCAGCGGCAGTGAACAATGGCACAAGCAGCACCAGGCTTTTGGCCATAAAGGTATATTTACCACTGGGAGATCCCTCCTTTCACTCACATCAGATGAGAATGTGAAGTAATAACATACAGGAGATAAAAAGCCCCTCGCCATGCGATTGCAGCTATATTATGCTGCTGAGAGGCTCTGGTTCTGTCTGGTTTTACTGCCTTAAATACACAGAAAGTCCAGAACTTTTAATGTGAAGTGGACCGCAGCTGCTTTTAGAACTTCACAAACTGGAGTTTTTTTAGATGTTGTTTTAAGGGCCCCAGAGAAAAATAAATAAATCATAGAATTTTAAATCTGCAATATGGTAGCCAGCCATATTGTTTATTAATGGCCATCATTCTAAACCCTGGCCAAACAGGAATATATGCATTTAAAAAAAACAGACATTGATCGATTTACAACAAAGCAAGTGAAAGGCCAATTAAATATAAAGGAGGTAGGAGGACATCGCACAAGTATTTTTGCTGGGCAAGTAAACATTTAATAAACTGTGCACGTGCTTTTATTGTTCACATATTTTAAGTGGTTTGCAATTTAAATGTCCTCAAAATGTCACTTGCTGACAAGATGAAGCTTATAAATGTTTCAAGTCCACCAGATCATATGTACCACATTGTAGCTCATGTGCTGATAAACTCTGCGTTCATAAACTTTAATAATGGCACCTATAATTTAAATTGCTTCTAAAAAAAACATTTTCATAGCCAAAAGCTTAAACTAGCAACTTTAAGACAAATAGCTCACTTATGATTAGCAATTTATAAACAATGGGAAACCAATCAGGCCTGATCAATTTACAAGCAACAGGTGACCAATCAGAGACTTAGTAGTTGCAGGACAGGTAGTTTGCGCAAACAATGTCAAAGGAACATTTTGTTTGTCTCCTACACTCTTGAATTATGAAGAGTTAGGACTTTTTGTTGCTTCTCGGTATAAACTTTACATAATATCGTAATTTGCTTAATGTCACTTTCTCAAATTACTCAAAAAGAAGTTTTATAAACAAGAAACTTTAAAACCCACATACAAGCATAGAAGACGTTACTGACAACCAGATTCTGAAAACCAGAATCCAAAAATATATGGATATAATATTATAAGAGCTGAAGCAGTAGCGCTGTAAAAATCCATTTGCAGATTTTATTAGAAACAATGTCGACGTACAGGCAATGGTCAGGGTAGGCAATGATCAAACACAAAAGACAATCCAAACCAGTCAAACAATCCAAGGGGTAAATCCAAAATGCAAAAACAATAAACAGAGGTAATCATATACAGGGACTCGATCCGGATAAATGTTTAGTACGCAGACATGAGACTGGCAATACTTTACAATGAAGTCCATAAAGCACATGTCTTAAATAGTCCCAAACAGGAAATAAACATAGTGACCCGAAAGTAGAGGGAGCATGAGTTCAGTACTCTGGCGAGGGCTCCCTCTGGTGGTTTGGCTGAATGGGGCGTCTCATGAAAAATATATTTAATTTATACATTTTTGACATGAATACCCCACAGACAGTGTTTTATACTACTATTACAACTACAACTCATACATAAATATAAAATACAAAGTACTGACCTAAACAAAACCCCCATGGGGTCTCATTTTTAGTTTGAACTCACCAACATTGATTTCTTTGCAGTTTTAGAGTTTTAGACTGTTTTTGTTTTAATATTTTTCTGTGTTGTTGGAGTGTCATGTTTTGTCACACACAGGGTTTCCATTTAGTTTTGTTTGGCCAACTAAACATAACCCAGTGTGGTGCTATGAGCACGGAATAGAGTTTAACATTGACTTACTGACAGCTGGTGTTGATGAGGTTTATGTTTCATTCAGCTTACAAAACGTGACATTTCACCGCAGTAGAAAATGACAAATTAAGACATCAACCAGTGTGAACTAATTAAAGTTGATGACTTTGAATTTAAAATGATACTCCAATATCACGCCTTTAGTAACGCTTTATTAAATCTGTAGAGTTAAATACAGTATCTATACATAACATGGCTGGAAATAACATAACAGCTGGAGCCACATTTTATTTATTAAATTTATAGTGAATCCAATCTGTACATTATATAATAAAATGTGCATAGTCTGGGATCAAACTCATGCCTTTGGTGTTGTTAGTTTAAAAGTTACAAAAATGGTTTCCTTCAAGTGACAGTCTTAGAAGTGATAATAGGTTGCTGTTAAAAAAATTGAACCTTAAACTATTTAACTATATTTTACTAACTAATAGTGAAGCTGTGTTTACTAAAGGGTTTGAATATATATTAATGTCAAGAATTTAAGTAGTCATAACCAGGATTAACTAGTAAATTAAAATAATTTTTCAATAATTTCAAAAAATTACTTACAGTAATTAAAAATAATGGAGTGGTTTGAATTATATGTGCATCTGAGCTCATTTTTAAATACCTGTGACTAACAAATTCAGGCAACGCATTCCCTACCCGCCGTTCCGCATCAATCTTCCCAATCCGTTTGACATTATTTTGTTGCTCCATTCTTTTGGGTGTCTCTGACAAGTTTCAAAACTCCTTTACTGTATTCTGACAAAAATGAGACTCAGATTCAATCACTGACTTCTTTGAAGGCAGTTCTGTAGTCAGAGATTATTAGCCAGAGATTATTAGTCAGAGATGCATGGTACGTATTTAACTACAACTGGGACAGAATTCAAGCTTGTAATTAGTGAAAATAGCACAACTTTATAACAAGCTAGGAACACACACTCATTTTAAGGTTTATTCATTTCCAATCTAAAGTTCTGAACATATATATTTTTATTAGTCCAGTGCCCAGTCTTATCCCCTAAAATTATATTTATTAAAATATATCATATAGTGATGTAATGTTTTTATATGCGGGGAAAACAAATGCTATTTATAATAGTTGCTTATTTATTCCTATAAGCAAATCAATTTGGCTTAAAGGACAATTTTAAAAGTTAAAAGCACAATTTTTAAATTTGTGGACCGGTAGGTGGCGCTATGAGAAAGGTACATGCATATTGAGGTCATGCATGTGATGACACATACTGTGTTTTGTGTCAGTACACAAATGTCTTGCACCCCATTTTCATTTTGGGGTGCTTAACCTCAAATTTCTTTGAGACAATATACAAGAACAGTTTGGTTTATAAAAAAAGTTTTTAATAACTTTATCAGTGTCTCTAGATGCTACATACTAAATTTCATGCAAATCAGAGTGTAGCATTTTTCATAAAAGATAAATATTCAATGACGAATAAGAAAACGATTGGATACTATTGGAGTCTTTGCGCCTTTGGGGTTTGACTCCTAATAATAAAGTAAAAAAAGCTAATAAAGCAAAAATAAAAACAGGACTGAATTTTTAAGCATACAAGCCAAAAAACAAATTGTAAGGCCTCAGGCAGATGACTTTTCTTTAAAAGAGATGTTTGTATACATTTTTTACCAATCATGGCAGCAGTAGTTCATCAAACTGTAGAGAAGACCATTATATCTGGGCATATATCCAGACACTAGTGTAGTTGAGTGAACTTTCAGCATTTTAAATGATGCTATCAGCGGGCACCATTTATTGTTAGTAAATTCCCCCTGAGACAGATTTGGAAGCAATTTTGCCATCACCAAAACTTTAAACAATACTGTATAGCAGAGTACACAATTTATTTTCTTCTAAAACTGGCAGTTTTCCAGTAACAGAAAGTCGTTCTAAAACCTATTTGCCAAAATTGTGTCAAAATTTGTTTCCTTATCACAAACTCACAGTGGAAAGCCATTTTGGTCTCATCTGTCTCTGTATCTCCAAGTCCTGCTTTGATTTCCAAATTTGCAGCTCTGTAGTGACCCACTAAAACATAGACACAGTCATACACTTCAGCAGGTCAAACACACCATACGTGTCAAAAATACATTTGCAACAGGAAGTCACAAAAAACCCTGCTTGTTATTCATCTTTCAGTCCCTGTTGTAGGACTCCAGTCATCTGGATTATGAAGAATTAATAACCACGGTTCTGTCTGTAGGCTTGACAACTTTCTCAACAACGCACTGAATATTTCAATAAGCACACCTCTCAAACTGACACGCTTTTGCCTTTTGAAGATATACAAATGCCTTAGACTCAAAATTAAGGGTAGGAGTGGCAAGTGCACATTCCAAATTTCCAATAAGCATTTTCCAGAGTGGTTGTTGGTTAGCGTCAGTGACTCCCATCCAAGAGTTCTCGCCGTGTATAGATTTTCCATAAAACACTATTTTTATACACCGGGTCTGTGCAGTCAAACAGAGACATGGTAAATGGTTTTCTTTGCAATACTTCTTCAGTTTGTTGTTTGTGTTTACCTCTCTGCTCTCTTTGTAAATGATGTTACTTTTCTCTTTGCCTGTACTAAGCAACAACAGGACTGCTGTGTTTTGAAGGTTTTTTTATTATAACCAGCTTTCTCCTCACGCTCCTCAGATGATGGATGGGATTCCGCAGCAATGAATTTCACTGACTGCTGGAATCCATCACTTCAGTTTCTATTTCGTATAGCACTTGGCCTCTCTCTAAAACAACGAGCTCAGGAAACGGTGGCGTATTTCTTTTATAGGACTTTGGAACGCCTTGGTATTTAGTCAGACAGGAGAAGGTGTACTGACGATGGCAAAGTGTGTAATTTTACCTATATGATTTCCACTCGGTAAGAAACTTGTTAAGAAATACAGAAGCCCAGCTGTTTTACTGAAGTCTGAAGAGGAGACTTCAGGTCTGTCAGGTTGAGTTGAAATAAAACATCAATGGGCAATTTCATCAATGGGCAAAAAGTTAGAAGGGCACTTGTACCAAGTAGTCTAAAGAGTGCAGGGCATGACATACATTGACTATAGGTTTATTTTAAATATGCATGAGCAAACAAGACCTTAAATGCTTCCTCTCCTTGGAAGTTTCAGATAGGAGTTTCTCAGATAGGAAAGAAGGACCTATGCTGGGCATATATTAATGGATTTAAGTTTGATGGGTCTCTGTATAAGAGACCTTCTGACTGACTCATTGACTGGTTGTTGCCCTTCCACACATCATGCTTATGCTACACAATCAAATCTGGAGTGAGAAAGTTGACTGGTTTAAATGACCAAAGCATGTTTAAAACTGTACCACAAGTTAAACAAGGTTTCACAATATATGTTTTGTCCTGACATTTATATAGCAAGACCACATTCTGTTTGATGAATATTCAGGTGAGAACACACACAGGGTGCATGTTTGTAGCTGTAAGGGTTTAAAAGCATTATGTCTCAAGTGCCACAGGCAACAGAGGTTTGCATCAAACAAAACCCTCATGGGAAGATTGAGCTGTTTAAAAAAGAGAAAATCATATTAAGCATGATTTGACCCATGTTTAATGTTCTTGAAATCTTAAAATCTATAGAAATATAAATGGTTTGTGAACTATTTTGGGATGCGTTTCATAAACAGACCTACACCTAAGTTGATAACATTCTGGAATGAAAAACGGAAGCCATAATGCATGCTATTATTTATCACTCTGACAGCAATTTGGGAGCAAAACATCACTCATATATTCATCATTTTCATTCAAACGATATTGGTGCTGAATATCTAGATTCAACCAGAGGCAAACATTTCACAAATCAAATTTGTTGTGGTGGGTTTTCTTAGCAACAAATCAATAAATCTCTGAGAATCTTGGGTGACACAATATTGCAACAATAAAATATACTGATTCATATCCACCAAACTACAAAGACTTAGACAAACTTGGAAAACACACACACAATACAGGCATTGGAATGATGAAAACCCTGTTGTTCTCTGACAGTCCTGATTACTGAGTGCAACAATTCATCTGCAAATAGCCTGTCTAAGCCAATTAGACATCTGATTCCTTAACTGTAAAAAAACATGGACTAACCAACAATAATCAGCAGCAATTCTAAGTAACACTTTTCTCTGTCTTGTTTTAGAAAAAAAAATATGTTTTTAGAACATCTTACTAGGCTGATAACCCACAAGGATTCTCTTGCAAATGAGAGATAAAATCACATAAATGAAGATCTCTATTGTTTCTCATGGCCAGCAACATTTAATTGAATTTTTATTAGATTAAGTTTACAGATTCTAGATTTTCTTCTGACCAAAACAACTCTAGAAGACCAGTAATGTGTCTTCTCTCTTCTCTTTAGAGATCATGACAGCATCTTAAAATGTGCTCTGATATGATTTTAACTATTTCTAAAACATTTTGCTTGAAGTCCTGAATATATTAGACATGCATTTTGCTTACCTGTTTGTGTATTATAATGTATAGCTTGAAGCATCTGCCAGATGCAGAAATGCAATGTAAATTATTCATTTAACAGTGACACAAAACAGGCTCATGTGCTGAATATAAAGTGAAAGTTTGTGATCACCTGATCGCTACCTGAATGATCACAACTGTGGCTCTGGGCCCTGAGTTGAATCTCCTCTGTAAGTCTCTATATACTTCTGTTCATGGTACCGCCCATTCATCTCTTCCCCTCTGGTGACCTAATCTTTCCTGTTTAATGTCATTTATCCCATGGTGCTGGTCGTGCTCTGCTTCAGCTCAGCTCTGAGGATGTTTTTATCTGATTAGAGTGCTCACTACATTCTCAGGAAAGGTGGAATCTTCATTCGTTCTCCTTCAGTGCTCCACCACAATCATTGTCTTTTGGCGAGGAGAACACACACACACGATGCAGGCAGGCAGGCAGACAGACAGACACACACACACACACACACATACATACAGAACACACACATGGTGCAGGCAGACAGACAGACAGACAAACAGACACACACACACACACACAGAATATTCATACTCTTTCACTGCTATTCCCTGAATAAAATTAGAATAAAGAAACCTCAGCTTTTCTCTCTAATGACCTTGAAAGCAATGATTTTGTGATATTTGGCCAGAGTTATATGTTGGGTATCACTTGGCACTGTGCTGGGGCAGAAGGAATTCAATATGAGTAAGTCTTATTCAAGTGGTTTTTAGATGGAGAGCCCAGCTTATGAATTCTGCCCTGTCTAGTATCAGTCCTACACATTTTGCTGTTGGCTGTTGTACTCCAAACATAGTCAGTTCAGAAGCCAAGCTGACTGCTTTTTTAAGTTTGTTTTCCTGACTTTTTTAAAAGACCATTTTCACAGTCTTATAAATAATGCCTTTTCCTCCATCAAACGTGTTTATTGGCTAGTGCCAATGACATCAGTAGCTCATCACCCTTATTCCTTCTATAATTTCATTTACATTTACATTTATTCATTTGGCACTTTTATCCAAAGCAACTTACAGTGAATTCAAGATACACGTTTTTATCAGGACTTGCCTTCCCCTGGGATCAAACCCCAACCTTTTGCAGTGTTAACACAATGCTCTACCAGTTGAGCTAACATGAAGGTAATTTCCTGTCAGTTCTCTTCTGTTCTAACTCATTTAAGGTACAAATCCTTTGTATAATGAATACACAAGAATATCTATACGCTATAAGCTTTGTTTTTTGCAAATTGACCCATTACAGTGACGTTTAACCCTTACAGATATAGCAAAAGGAGTTTGAAATCACTGCACGGCACAGTCATGACCCTTCTTTTTACCCGTATAAATGCCCCTGTCCAGTGGTCACCTTTACTTTTATAAGGGATCAAACATTAATCCCCATCTTAATTGGATGACCTCTGGAGCAGGTGCTTATCTGAGATGCGATCCAGATGTTGTGTTCTGTTTTTCATACACACGTCTGAAAAACAAGTAGCTTGAAGTGGATTGGTTCTCACTGTTGTTGCCACAGCTACCAGCTTCACTTCCATCAATGTCAGATACAGTATAGTGGAAGAACACAGACTTTTCATGTGAGGTCTTGTCTGCATTATGAGTTTTTGATGCATCTTGTGTCCAGATCATCAGTGGTCCAACAAAATCACCTTTAAAAGCCAGACGTGGCCCTTAAGGTATATTTGGTGTCACACTGGCTCCAAAATTTAACTTTGTTTGCAGCATTGTGGGATTGCTCTGGACATTTGCAACTGTTGATAATGCATCAAGCAAACTGGAATAAGAAACAAACCCCCGAATACCTCAAGAAACTTGAGGTTTCCTGTCTGACTGAATGTGAATGGGCAGGTGTAGGCATCCTGTGCCCTGATTAGATGCTGTGCCAGTCATAGTGATTGGCTCATACACAGAGCAAAATGATGTGATGATGCTATTGTTGCTGCCGTTTCCTGTGACCTACTACACCAGCTGCCTTTGCAATCGTGAACGCAATTCTCTGGATACGGTTGATGGCGTGTCTGCGACACGCATTCGGTGTTTGTTCTCTCCATTGACAGTTGACGCCTTTCAGTTGCAGAACATTTGCCTTTTAAATCACAGCGTGTCTAGCACGTCTTTTAGACTGAAGCTCATTGCCCACAGGCCGCTATGTAAATGATACCTTCACGTCGCCACCAGGCAACAGCTTGCTAATTTGCAGGCCACACACCAAACATCTTTGGTGCTTATTGCACAGGCTAATTTGTATGAGGGCTATACTTAGTAAGTCAAACAGCAATCTAATGACGCAAGCAAGATGCCAGCATGTTAAGGAGGCTGTCACAAAAAGCCCACACCTGTTACGAAAGTGACAATGTGACGTTTGCTCTAACAACAAATTTTGCCATGAGGGACAAGCCAATGGCAGGTACATTGTGTGCACACCTCAGAGTGGGTGCAGCAGACTAAAGCATTGGACACGCACTGCATATTTGAGCATGCATGTCTGTGCATGTGTGTGTTTTGTACGTCAGCATGACTCTCACACTAAAGCTAATCCCCCCACTGTGCAGTGGCATACTTCATGCTCTTGACGATCTGTATGCGATTAGCCACTCGTAACATACCAAGCCGAAACCTCAGTGACAGAAGAGGCCTCAGTGATGCTGCACAAGGGCTACAGCTAACCGCAAAGCTTAAAATGACACAGTTTGCCACATGGTTCACTCCAGAAGAAAGCTAAAAACCAACATCAATTATTCTGTTCATTTGCACTCACCTCTAAAACCTGTTCCTGTAGCTTTCTGTAGCTGGCAACACCAAGGTCACAGGTTCGATTATCAGAGAATGATAAAAGCACTTAAAAGCACTGTAAGCTTAAAGCTTAAAAACACTTTATATCAATATAGTTGTGGAAAATTATGTTATTATTATTTCTTCAGTTTAGTTACTTTAACCTTTCCACAAGGTCTGTGTGAGTAAACACTTAATATTACTCAAAAGATCAGCAGTCAAAGAAATTCTCAAAGTGTACACTTCTAAAGGTGTATATGCTTGCTTAAGTTCAAGCAAACTTTATTAATTATAACTTGACAAGGAAACTACCAGGATGAAAACAGAGCTATAATTAGCTCACTGTTGCTCACTGAGAGATTGACAGTTTGCCTCATAGATGGTGCCAGATTTTTGATAATTATACATTTTACTGTCATTTTTTTATAAAAAGGATGGAGAGAGACAAACCAACAAATACCATAAGACATGATGTCATTCATTTAGTCTACTACAAATACATGCTATAGATGTGTGTATTGATTTTGTTTTCCCATCAGAAATATGCTTAAGTAACTTGCTACTTGTTTACTAACAGGAAGGATATTGAGAACAAAGAAAATCTACTATTACATACTAAACACTAATATCAAGCATTTCTTATGAGTTTTTTTCTTTTGCGTTTTTATTTCTTATTTATAATATATTTTTAGTTATAGTTCAGTAGTAATGCTAGCCTTTAATAGCCTTAAATGGCCTTTAATGTTGTTTATATGCTTATATATTTAGATACATTTATTCTATATGCCTAATGTCCAAGCAGTAAGTAAACTGACTTATGAAAATAAAGTACACCAAATATTACCATTTAGAAATGATAGTTGGAGATACAGGAAGACTGTGATGGTTAACTGTACTTGGTTAAACCCTGACAACAAAAACATCATAGAAGCATCATGTATTATTGATGACACATAATGAGAATGTTTATTTATACATGTGCTGTTGATGGATAGATGGCAGTGTCGTGTTACCTGATTGGCTAGTAGTGCTGTAGTTTGTCCACATTGAAAATACAGTGATGCCAGTGATGCATGAACAATCTGTCACCCATGATGAACTATATGATGCCTTGTAATAAATTTATTTGAGAAGCTTTCACAGAGGGACTGCATGCATTTTGATTATGTAACTGCAATGGGACACTGGAAAAATTGCATAGCAGAATTAGATCACCACAATAATAGCATTATCATGACTTTGTTCTTATACAGTATTTTAAAAGGCCTTATATCTTATAAGGTATTTTAAATGCTAATCTATAATCTATCTGGATATTTGTATAAAATACAATATGTTTTCAATTCAAGTGGATATTTATACACAGCAATAGCATTACTTTTTGAGCCAGGGTTATGAATATAGTTACCATGTTTTAAAGTCATAATCTCTGTGTATGACTGATCCATCTGAGGGAACTTTATGTGTTGGAGAATTCAAGGGCAACATTGCAAGAAAGTGACATTGGCACTTCAGACATCTCATAAGACTGACCGTCAAAATCTCTCATGTCTCGATTTTTCCGGATGCAATTTACATGTCTGCACTAGAATATTTAACGTTCTGGTGTCATCCTAGCAAGAGCTAACAGTATTATGTTGTGGATTTTGTAACTGCAATAATTGCATTTGCATAATTGATCTGGCACATAAAAATAATGTGTAGTCACTTAAGGAATTCACAGAATACCAGTGTACATTTTGCATACTAGAATGTTGGACCTACCACTGTTAAAATTGAAGTTCTGTGTACTGTGAAATATATAAGTAGGGGATTATGTACACTAAACTGGTCATTAAATAAAACATGACAGGGCAATGAAGACCTCAATGTGAGGTTGAAGGAAATCACATACATATGAGGAATACATAGGGAATACATAAGAGGGACAACTGTAACAGCAATGCAGCAACTGTAGGTCATGTTTCTTAGTCACTTGACTTTTCTATAAAATAATATATAACTGCAGATTTTTGTTTGTGATGTCAGTGCACATTTAAACTTACATGAGGTAAGTAAAACAAAATGCACAGTTAAAAAAAGCAATGCATGAAGACACAATGTAAATATATCTTTACAGTTTCAATTGCATTACAGTAAAAGTGTGTTGCTAGGAAGTTTCTTCATATGTCAGTAAGAAGTTCAAGTCTGCCAAAGAGTATTTCACACATATCTGTGCCATATGGCAGGTGCCACACTTGTTTCACCAAAGACTCCATATAGAAACTTATACATATACACAAGAGATTTCCCTCATACAAGGCTCTACAGTTACACAATAAATATCCAAAGGCTATAGAGCTATATGTTTAATTTCATTGCTCAGCTTATGGTTAACACTATAAAAAGAATTACATTAGACATGTCTATAGTGAAATCTTTGACCTTTGCTTAAGTTTTTAAAATCTTGGCACAAAAACAATCTTTTTGCTTTTTTCATATGGGAAAGTTTTGAGAGAAAGTGACAGAGCGATGAAGTCAGGTGGAATAAGTAAACTGTCTTAAGCCAAACTCAAACTCCGGTCGCCCACACACAAGCGCCACCACCAACATGCACAACCCACTGGGCTCCGTCTCTGACATTGAAAACGAAGGTGTGAGATTACCTCAGTTTTTTTGTTGTTGTTGTCTGGAGAATCTGAGAAGCAGAAGTTTTCATTTGCTCTCCTTTTAATAGAATTTCCTGTCTACAAGAATCTATTGAAATATTAAAAAGATGCCACTTCGTTCTTATGACACATATTCAAATCTACAAACTCATAGGATGAGCGCAGATTCATTTAAATAATTTACATAGCTGTAATGTGACTACAATTTAAAGGTAAGCAACACTAACAACACAGTCGCCCAAGCTGGCAATATAGCCTAAAGGGAAACTTATTTACATAATACTAAACATTACCTTTGCCTTCACCAACTAGAAGTTTTGTATGAATCTCTCACATCTGCCAAATGTGTAAATGTAAGCCAAGCAATGATGAAGCTTCTCATCTTTCTCGCCATCAAAATACAGCATAACTCCACCATTCAGCTGGGCCTGTCAACCACAATGCCATCCAGGACTATCAGAAACATCATGAAGATCAGGGCTTTTTTTCTTTCTGAGCATGGTACATAGTTTTTCTCCAGGCATAATCTAGATCTAATCTGATCTAGAGCAGTACTGTGCTTTTCTAGTCAGGCTTCCAGTGTGTACAGCTAAACCTTTGTAGATGATCCAAAATAAAGCAGGTACGAGTGGTCTTCAATGTGCCCATGAGAGTGCCTCAAACACTGCTCTTGCACCCCCCTAACTTCACTTGCTCTCACAAAACTACATCTCCTCTAGAAGCCTGCAGTCGGTGAGAGAGTAGCACTTTAAGGTGACATCGGAGAGTCACCAAAATTGCTTCCTAAATCATCAAGCTCACCGCTTCTCACTTGAATAATGATCTACCCAACCCTACTTAAACAGTTTCTTATGTTTCTCAAACAGGTACTGTACAACTGACACATTAAATTGCTGCTACTTAGTTTACATTACATGCACATCACATCATTTAGAAACATGCTCAGCCTTCCTCAGTGTTCATGCATACCTTGTTAGTGCCAAATTAATTATTATCTGCAAGCTATAAAGGCCTTTGAGAATCAGACGTGCCCCTTGAGCCTCATTAGTGCACAATTTACCAGGTCCTTTTCATTCAATGTGACTTAGTGTTCACTAATTGCAAGGACAGTTTGGCTGAAGTATTATGGGGTTAAGAGGCTTGTTAAAGGGCACAATAGAGACAAACTCTTCATTGTCTGTGTCATCTTTGCTTTGGATCAAACCTGCTGTTTTCTTTCATATTAGCCCAGATTACATGTGAAAATAATGCCAACAAATGTTTAACACAATATGTTTGTTAACACCCTTTTCCAGAAGGCTTTGGCAGACTTTCTTATTCCTGTAAAGACAAATCTGCAACACAAAACCCTTATATATTCCAATGGTGGTTCAAATGATGAAATTCTTCTGTTTCACTCTTACAGTTTTAAGTACTAAATATAAAAAAAATCATAAAAAAGACATGTATCAATATCAGTCACTACAATTTTTTCATTCTTGTCACAGCTACATTAGCCTGTGTTCCTGTAGCTCAACTAGTAGAGCTTTGCATTAGCAGCACAAAGGTTGTGGGATTGATCCCAAGGAACACAAGTCCTGATTGTGAATGAAAAAATCATTGAAAGTTGCTTTGGATAAAAGTGTCTAAAAAGTGCTTTGAATAAATATAGTCATTAGTCTCATTATTCTCCCTTTAAAATCAGAGGTAAATGATAGATTGATAAGAAGAGTCTACAGGCTGTAATGTAACCCTAAATTTACATCTAAACCCAGCCCTCAATATAATTATGTGAATTTTAATCCAGTTTGCTCCAAATCAAATCACTATCTGTTAAATTAAATGACAGCTCTTTCCACTCTCACTAGTTGTCTTTATTTGCTTATGACCTGTTTTACTCTGTTTTGTTGTCATTATCACTTCACCTCAGTGTTTTCTTTCCACCTTTTTTAAAAGGTCATTCTATTACTTTTAATTCGGGTTCATTATACTCTGCGAAAATCAAATAACTTTTAGGTCCTTGAGTGCGGTTCTTTCGTGGCTCATTGCTTCCAATTTTTACGGATTCGAGAGCAAGCCATTGAATTTTCTCCTCCCAGGCGAGATGCATTTTTGAGAAGAAATACGTCTCAGGGTTCATGGGCAAATTCCACATTTTAGCTTTCATGTATTGTAAATAATTGCAAGTGTAATTTGGTGGGTTAATAAAATGCCAGAAGAATATGTTTTATTTGGACACTATAAGCTGATGGAAAAATTAAAAGTCATGTACACGCCACAGCAAAGTGCAAGATCGTGCTCTCGTTCTCGTGTATTTTTAATGGCCAGATCTGTATGAGTGTATGTATATGGCAAGATGCAGTTTTTAAAGTTTAAGTCTGAAGTTTTTTGTCTTGTTTCTCAAGAAGCAGCACTTTTCTGACGGCTTATATTTCCTTAACCTAACCACACACTGTAATGCCTGCGGCTCCTAACTTCTTTAATTGGACGGTTGAACTGGATTTGGACGAGACCTCACAACTGAGCCATATTCCATCAAGTTCTCATTTTAAAGCAGTCAGGTGTGTCTTTCTTGAGATCTGTGGTGACATTTCTCATCATTGCCTCAAGATATTCTTAGCTGTGGGGTTCGAGGGATTTGTTGACCACTAAATTAGAATGCACAACAATTAGCCATGGTTATGATGCGTGTAAACACAAAAACGCAGCAGTGCGGTTCAAACTGAGACCACTTGCTTTTACCCAAATTTTTATTTTATTTATGTTGTTATTTTATTTTTTTTTAACATTTTATACAGCACTATGGACTTTTTAAATTGAAAAATGAGATATTTTGTAATATTTCTTAATATTTTGTATGTCCTTCCTATTGCCTTAACAGTAAAATAAACCAGTAAAAAAATATTAACAAATAATTAAAATATTTGGCCACATAATGTAAAATAAATATGTGTCATGAAATGTAAAATTTCAAAAATGTTACATTTCATGTAAAATGTACATTTCTTGCAAAAAAGTTTAACATATTATTTACTTAAACCAATTGCCATGAGAAATAAAATAGAATTGACACCTTTGCAAAGGTGTGCATTATTTCTTTATTATGCAATTCTATATTTACCTGAAATGTAAAATCAAAATGGAGATTTTGTACATGTACACAACATGGACACAGAAGCCAAACATCAAAGCTGGATTCATACTCTCTGTAATAGCATGTAGTGAGTATAAACAGCAATTAAAGGCAAGGTAAGCAGATGTATTTGTGTACCACTACGCACCATGTTCATCTGTTTTAGAGGAGCTAGGCATGTTTTTAAGGAGCAATCTGTTTGGAGGGAGGGATTTTATATTTTTAAAGTGGTGTTGCCAACCTCAGAATTATGTTACATTAATGCAACTGGTCGACACTTTTATCCAAAGCGACTTACAATACATTCAAGTTCTTTTAAATTGGTTCATGTGCTCCCTGGGAATCGAACCTAGACCCTTTGCGCTGCTAACACAATGTTTGAGCAACTGAGGTGCAAGAACACAAAATTACAAAGTTACATTTTAACTCTCAGACCTTTTAACCCCATTGTTCATTTACACCTTCTTGAACTATTTTTACTCTATTTTATGTTAAACAACATATTTAATTGGAGCAGTAATTTGAAGAAAGATAATGTTGCCGGAAGGTAAAGTTTTAATAAGCGTTCACACGCAGCACAATTTCACAGCATCATTAATCAAGGTTCTTTCAATGACCCTGTAAAAAAACAAACAAAGCCAGAAAACGCTGATAAATCCCATTGAGAAATCCCATCCTGTTTATTTACATGCCACAAACAGAAGCCTGTCTGCTGCCAACGGTTTTCAAGTCATGAGTCACGGGTTCGATATTCACCGCAATTATCTAGATCCACCCGTGCGATTCACGGATCAATCAATTACAAGATAAATTGTCAGCGCTGTCTTTCTCTGGAACACCGTTTATAGCCAAGACAAAGATAACACAAGGAGCTGAAAGTGTTATCTGAGATAGCAGTAATTGCTGTTGATTGCAACACAAAACTGCAGTCATGTTACAATACACTACAGCCATTGTGACACTTCAGGACAGAATTTTGAAGATAACTGCTACTCAACTTATCCCAGTGTTGGTTGCAGAGAATGGTTGTCTTGCAAATTGGTAATTCTAGAGGTGAAAATGAAAGGTTACCCGTGCAAAAGACATGAAGCCATTATAGTCATGTCTAAATACCTTTACAAAAATGACCAGGTTTTTATATGTCAAGGCTGAATTGAAAAGCTGCTTCAAAATTTGCATACTTATCATCTGACATTCAGCATTTACGTTATAGTGATTATGAGTCAATTCATGTATGTTACGGAAGTGAAGTACAGATGTGCTAGTCTCACCTCCAGTTGTTCACACAACTGTCATCCATATTATTTATACATACATAGTACACCTATACAGCTCAAACATAGACTTCAGATGTGATTAGTTTATAATAGCTTCAGACATGTAATATAATAACAAATATTTATACAATTCAATATTGTACAATTGCAATGCTAAAACCTTCTTTTAAATTACTAGCATTAACCTAACACTAGCTCAAAAACCTTTTTAGCTAAGAGAGCTGTTAAACCTGTTAGCAAAAGCATTACCCAAGACAATCTAGTCCGTACTAGGACAAAAATGATGGGAGATTTGGGTCTGAATAATACCGGTCATTATCTTTCTTGAGGTCAGAAGAATGAATGTTACCTAATGGGCCACTTAAAGTAATTTGCCCCAAGAAACGTTTATATACCTTTTAACACATTATATTAAATATCATCTTTCCTCTGTGGAATCCCAATTAACTCCAGGTAATTCTCCAAAGAGGCTGATGAAACATTGATACAGTTACAATAAAGGATTCGCTAATTTAGAATATCCAGTATGTCTGTCCAAGTGTAATTTATCTGTATTTTTATAGTGCTGATTAAAAGAATGGGATAACTTTTAAGCTTTTTAACAACGGGGCCTCTATGGAGAATTTGAGTTTTGGAGGGTTTGAGACTGTGTAAACGCCCATTTATAAGTCATGATATTGTTTTAGTTTATATTTTAAACTAATACTACAAGGGCTATATCTCTGTAAATATAGTAATAAAAGTAAGTGGTACAAAAAGTGGTACAAACTATACTGTTATAAATTCAGACAAGTGTCAACTGTAATTATAAGAGCAGACTTAAACCACAAGGTTTTCTGTTCAGTTCTGGGAAAAGCTGTTGTGTATTTTAAACGTTATAATGTATTTGCCAAATCATTCATTGTAATACCTGTTAACCAATGGCTATCCAAAACAATAACTAGGAGAATTTTTGGAGTAGATTTCAGAAAGGCTAGCAACAGCAAGCTAGCCTTAAAAGCATAAGATCCCGCATTCCCTTCAGTGTGCTCTCCAAAGCCACGCCTCCTCCAAAACACTTGAACACATACATAGTTAGACAGGCAAATAGGACATTTGGACTGAATGCAATGATTGGACAAACTGAATGGTCCTGTGCCTTCCACAAAATATATATATATTTCTGTAAATATATTTAAACCACATGTGATTTATTGCTAGCAAGGTATAAACTTTCAGAACAAAAATGTTTCTAAAACTTTCTAAAATGTTTCTCGTATTGAGGGTCTGTGAACTGGGTGGGGGCCTGTATTGATTGAAAATCTTAACTTTAAGTTAAATATTACTGTTATTTTGATACCTATTATAGAATAACATGTAAAAACAGCAAAAAAACAAAGATTCACATAAACATTTGATTTGAGGAAAAAACTGAATCCCATTTGTGCTCGGCAATGATGTCCTGATTAGTGGGTAAGTCAAATCGTGCTGCACTTGATTATATAATGCTGTTGTGTTTCTCATTTTGTTGATGTGGTTGATGAGGCTTAATCAGACGTGCTTAAATCAATGGGTTTAAAAACACACACACTGTGGCTTCACACAATCACTTCCAACACAGACTGAGGCGGGTTGAGTCACTTCCAGAATAAACAGACTGGTTTAAAGACGCAAACAGGTGGGAAATGTTAGGCCACTGGCTGATTTGAGGGCAACTGGCAATATGTCACTTCTTATTACTTTTGTAAACATCTTCATGTTGATGCATAGAGAACTGATTAAAAAACCTTTTTAAGATACATGTTAAATAAAATGCATAAGACAAACACTGGGAAGTCTACATAATGGCTACAGTACAGTATTTCAACAATTATACAGCAATTTCATAAGCTGCTTTTAAATATCAAATTTAAAAGCTTATACAGAATTTTATACAAGGGTCAATAACATAATGAAGGTTGATAATGATAACATATTGATAATGATCATAATGATAACACAATAACATAATGAAAGTGATGTTTACTTTTCAGGACAGCAGAATTTCTCCTAGGCTGGGCAGGTTGTCACAATGTAATCTGGTTAAGTTACATGTAGTGACTGCTTTATGGTTTTAATGCGATTGCCATTAAATAGCCTTTAATAGGTCACTCCCATTGTCACCTATTTGCTTTTTGATTTACCTTATGTACAAAGTGTAACAACTAGCCCTGTTATGTTAATGCATGAAAAACTGATCTTACTTCTTTGCCCTGCTGTTTGATTGCCATTTTTAAACACTACATTACATTTGAATTACTACCTGTTCTTAACAGTCACATCATTATAGACATGACTTCACTAGTTCAAAAATAATATCATTTGAATTTTAAGGAAGGTGTTTTTTTGTGCCTGCTGGTGTAGACTTCATATAGTTCAGCTGAGGGTTCGAGAATCTCATGGCTCTTTGATAAGCCTTTCCTCTCTGGCTAAGCCGCTGTTTGACGCCTGAATGACAGCGGCACTGCTCAAGGTGATACGAGTGTTGCCTCGCGCGTTCATTAAACTTTAATGAGGGCTCTGGCTTCCCAATGCTGAAGTAGCAAAGACAAGAGAATTTATGAAGGAAATCTAAGAATATCAAACAGAGCTTAACACCAGCTTTTTGTGTCACTACCTGACTTGTGCTTTTTAAGTGCTGCTTTGGTTTAACCTGAGGTGCCTGTTGCTTATGAGAATTGGAAATGGAGATAAAACACAGAATGTAGCACAAGGAACAGAAGGGGTTCACAGCTGGTGGGTTGGTGCAAGTATGACAGGTTGTAAAAACACTGGTAATTGCTAACCATGTTGTTGTGCATAGATAGATCAAAGCTAGCTCAAAGCTAACAGATAAGAAACCAACGCCACAAAACCCACTTTAAATGACCTTTTAGTTTTAAATATCAAGTGTAAAATTGGTGTAAAATAAAATTCCTAAAGCAAAACGAAAGCCTTTGTAACACATGCAGCTCCTGTATAGCTCAGTTGGTAGAGCATTGTGTTAGCAGTGCACAGTTTGTGGGTTCGATTCTCAGGGAGCTCATGTGCTGGTAAAAATGTACAACTTGAATGTATCGTAAGTTGTTTTGGATAAAAGTGTCTGCCAAATGCATACATGTAACTACTCGAAGAAAGCATAAATGTTTTGTAAATAAGAATCTTTAGAGCCATTGAGAACTCAAGTATAACATTTTCCTCTGGAGTAACATTTAAAACCATTATCTTGTTTTATCATACTGTTGCCAACAGATATAAAATAGGTTTTATGTGATCATAGAAAGATCTCCTTGTTGACAATTTTCACTGAAGAAGACACTTAAATAGCTCTTAGTGTTCTGCAGTAGCCTCTTATCATCAGAGACCGAGAGGTACGCTGGGCAACAACATCATGCTAAACAAGAAGGAAATGAAATGACTGGCCATGCCACTGGCCATGCAAGTACAAGAGGCTCTTGTCCCAGCACTTGAAGGCCAGGGTGGGCAGAGGATTGTAGTGAAGGGGGAGTGGAGTGCAGGCAGGCTACAATCAAGAAAACAGCAGATCTAATGAGGGTTTACAAGCCCTGTGTTGGTGATAATAGTGAAGGATATGTTAAACATTAATGAAACTGCAAATATGTTCTTTATAGAATGTGTCTTAAGTGTGGGAAAAAAATGTCAGATTGTGTCACACACACACATACACGCACACACACACGTTTACATTTTTCATGTTTGGGTACAAATTTGTCACAAAGTCACAAAATATACGGTAAATATACAGTGTATGATGTATGAAGAGAACTATGTATTTTTGTTATACATATACTCTCTTTAATTTGATTGGCCAAGAGGCTACATTGTTCCACAATTTCTATTTGGTTAGTTACGTTCCTATAATGTTTCCTGCTTATGAATAAGTGTGTTTCAAGAAAAGAGGAAGAGCCCCTTATTAGCATGGCCTGCCACAGTAGCTTCAGACCCATGCTGAGCCAAAAATAAGCCACCCATGATGAGGGAATTAAGACATTTTGGTAAAGTGCCTAGATTCATTTAGATCTCTGTTGAACTTGATAGTTTGTTTATTGACTGGGAAAACAATTACGCAGAGGCTTTTCTCTTCCAGCAAATGATCGATTTCTATACATTTGTAATTGCTAGTTTGAAATTAATTATCAGTGTTTTATTGGCACAGGTCATATATTAATGTTGAAAAATGTTAATCTAATGTCAGAACTTATCCAGTGTAAGTTCTACAATAACTAACAAAGCTACTCTTGATAAGATGGATAACACATTTGTTTTCTTAGCAATGGCAGTTGTTTTTTTAAAGAAAGACTGCATGCTGCTTTTTGATTGGTTGTTTTGTAATGAGCAACGTGTTGAATACTGCTAATGATTTTGCTGCTGTGCCTTAAATGCTTTTTGTAAACGCCTTTAATGCTTTTCTGTCAGTCTGAATAGTTTTCCAATAAGTCAAGTAGACTATACAACTTATGCAACACATTTCAAGCCTTCTAAAGTCATACGATAATCTAGTGTGAGATAGATCATATTGCTTTAGAAGACTTCAGCTACATCAATAATAATTATTCATCATTTTTGAAATGAAAAAACTTGAAAGCCTCAGCCTTATTTATTGTAATCACACGGAAAAGAGCGACTGGTACAGTCTTTCTTTTCTTCCTCAGTTTGTGCTTCACAAATGAAATACAGGTTCAATAAAATTTTTGGGATAAAATTAGGACATTTTATCCCATTTTATCCAAGTCATGCTGTTGCCCCACCCATAGTGAAATATCATTGGTCCAAATTGGCTAATGGGCTAATTAAAACCAGTTACTTAATATGTGATGTTTAAAGAATATGTGTTGCTTAATTGTGGGTGTCCATGTGTTGAAATGCAGTAAGTGATTTCTTATCAACGCTGTTGATAATTAAAATCAACACTCAACTAAACACACCCTTCTCTTTATTGCCCTGACCTACAAATAACAAAAATATGCAACACAGGCAACGACTAACAGCTGGCTTACGCCCCTATTGCTTATTTGTCATGGGATTGTTATGATGTTGTGGGATCGGTCCAATCCAATTTGTTTCTCCTCCTGTTTATACGGCCAGGACTGGGTGCAAACCCTTTATCCCAACACACAGAGCAGACATCTAGCTAATATTGTGGTTAATAAAATGGTTTGTTTGTGTGTTTTCATTTTCAACAGTGTTTCTCAGAAATCACCATACCTTTAATTCATGAATCTGTCATTAATCAGAAAGTTGTGCTGTGTGAAAAGGGTCTGTCAGGGGGGCTAACGGAATATCAAAATAACAAAGGGCCCTAGAACTGGCCCTGTCTTGGTGTCTCACACCAATGGCGGCTTTTGCAAATCAAAAACATTCCCACATTCATTGATTAATGTTCATGCGTGTTATAGGTTAAGTAACTCTTACATCATACATTTATGCATGTGGCAGATGCTTTTATCCAAAGCAACTTACAGTAAATTCAAGTTATACATTTTTATCAGAACATGTCGCCCTGGGAATTGAACCCACAATCTTTGCACTGCTAACACAATGCTCTACCAACTGAGCTATACAGGAGACATGCATCATATATCTCAAGTATAGAGACATATACAGAGGGAAGTATTGAGACGTATAGAGACTGAAGATTTGCATTAAACGGGACACCTCTCCAAGCTCTTACACATCATTAGAATAAAAGATACAGAGCCGACACTATCTTTCCCTTTGGCACAGATAAAGAATGTAAATTCTGAGTGAGTGGGACAGATAGAGAGAGCGTTCTAACCGCCCGGTCATTTCCTGTTCCTAAATACTTCGCATTGGAGACGTTCCTTAGTGATGAATTCAAGATGACAAAGGAGGCAATTGTATGGAGGCAGGACGGCAATATGCATTCAGTTGGCACAATTGTAAAGACATTATTTATCGTAAATGCATCTTCAATTGTTATAATATCTTTAAATGGCACTCAGCTATGGTCTGCGCACGCTGCTTAGCAACCACCACTCAAACCCCAGCGCTGGCATTTCCTTCAGTTATTTTAGTAAAGATGTTTTGTTCAGCTGAACTGCTTTTGGCTTTCACGCTTGGTTTAAATTATGCTTTGTGATTAAAATGTTTGGGTTTTTTTTTTCCAAGTTTGAGGTTTTCTTATTCCAACAAACCAAGAGGAAAATAATATTGCTCGGGAGATTTAATGGAGCACTCAGCTTTATTTCTTTGAAGTTTTGTTCAAGTATGAAACTCAAATGTTTACTGTAAAATTGCTAGAGAGAAACAAAAACACAAAGACACACGACACTTGCAGTGGAAGTGTAGCTCGAACATTGACTCTTACATTAGTAATAATATAATGTCCAAAAAGAATTGATGACTTTGATGATTTTGAAATCTTGACATAGTTTGAAACATTTGTGGGATTTCTACTATAACTCCATGCATGCAAGATCAGTAGCGTCTTTGACTCATGGTAAAATGTAAGACTCAGGTTAAAAGTATCCATTTGTTCTCCAATTATTCTCATTTAATTATCGAGAAGAAACGCTAACAAGATCTCATTTGTTATTTCTACAGTCTTATAAGAAGATTGAATGGTTGAGGAGGACATTGACCTTGATCAGTATCATTGGAAAGAAAAAATACAAAAAACGTCTCAGGTTACGTATGTAACCCTAGTTCCCTGAAAGGAAAGAGACTGCATCGAAACGAGGCGTTTCAGAGTTCCTTTCATAGCGTTTTGATACAGTTCAAGTTCCTTAAAGGGAACTAAGTGTTTTTAAGTGTAATTCTAAGCAATTCTGTATCAGATAACTTATAAGATGATTGCAAAATAAAGTTGTAACAGGTTTCTTGCATCTATCAAGTGAGAAACAAAAGCAGACAACTTTATAAAAATTAATGAACTCTGTCTGCACAACATAGTTGATGTGACTTCAGAAGTGATGGAGGGTTAATAATGTTAGTTTAAGGTTTTTTTCACTGTATCTGATCTTATTAACCTGACAGTCATGCCACACTCTGCAATGACCCTCTGGTTTTCTCCAACAACATGCATCCAAACTATAAACTTTGAAACAGACTCATGGCTGGATTTGAGGTAAACAGATCATGAAGTCAGCTCATCAAACAGAATGGCACTTTTAAGATGGAAACTGCAATAATATCTTGATGCATAAATGATTTACATATAAGCATTTCCATTATTGTAATATTGTTATGCCATTTCCAATCAAAGAAGAGGCTTCTCATACAAAAGCGTAATTTCAGTGCATGATTCAGGACCCTTGAGTCTGTAATTAAAAGATAAGCTATTTATGCAAATGTTTGTTGTTTATTCTGCCATTTGCAGCAGTTCAAGCGAAGCTTACGTGTGCAATTTTTGGAAAGGTGATTTTGGGAAACTTGGGAAAGTACTGACGAGTTCTGTTAAAGGAACACTACACCCAGATATAAAATTTATTGCATTATTTTTGTGCCTAGCTGACAAGCTTTAAAAATACCATTAAAATTGTACAAACAACACGTGCCATATTTAAATCAATCTGAAGGTACATTATCAACTGATCAACAACAGCATCAATTCACAGACAGCTTTCTTTGTTCACAAAGTTTGGTCACAAGTCAACATGTACTAATGTTATTTGGCCTAGACTTAAATATAAAATATGATGTACATATGTATGATGTTAAACATGCATTACGAAAGCAAGATGTCAGTTATATAACTTGCCAATTGCATTCTTTGTGAGCAGCTTTGCTAACAATTAATTGTTTAATTAGTTTATTAGTTAGTTTTTTAATATTACAAATAAAGCTGTAAGTTGTAAATCGCCCAATGAAATACACATGCAAAAGCCTGGATATAAAAAAGTGCCAAAAATTTAAGCACATGTACTTTTAAACACGGAATAAAATAATGTTATTCCTTGTCACATATTCCAAACGGGTAAAATCAGTGAACTGGCACCCAGCTGCTGAATCTGTGTTCACCACACAACAACCCTGGCATTCTTACATGAATATTTGAACACAACATTCTTCAGTAAAGCTTATGTCAGACATTGTGATAAAGTTGTACTTCATTTAAAGCTCCCTGGCTTTTAATAATCTTGGCCCTGCCACCCAAAAACAGCTCAAGCTTTCTCCTCACTCATACTGCATTGATAATTCATGTGATATCCACAGTCACGCAGTTAATGGCACCCTTAGCTGCCTGCTTTATATGAAAAGTACATTATATTGTGGAGGAAGTTGGCCAAAGCAAAGTCTGAGCTGTAGGACAATACATTAGCATGATTCACCTAGCGTGATTGATGGTGGTGTTGAGGTTATTGGGTTCCTAATTCCCAGAACACATTTGTAACTTTTAATGCTGCTTTTAGCAGCTGAATCACTAAAACATCAGGTTTGTGACAAAAACTGTCTACATTTTAGCCCTAAATGTTGTTAATGCTCTGACAACACCCTGCGCTATTCCCTATTGACAAGAGCATGTTGATCAAAGCTTTTATCAATAATTAAATCATAGCAGTCTCCAGGCATTTTCAAGATTGTTCTGGGTGATTGTTAGGTAGCCCGTTTCATTTTGTTTAGATATTCATACATAAGGTGTTAAACACACAACATCCAGTGTAGTTGAACAATCCACCAAGTGTTATTAATCATGACATGCTATATTGTTTTTTACTAATAATATTACTAATTACTAATACCATTTAAAACAAATGATTAAAAATCACAGTAAAAAGAACTAATCTAGCTTTGTGGCAAAAAAGAACTGTCAAACTGACATTTATCAAAAAGCACAGACGTCTGTGTTTGATGTGCAGCCCCTTGTGCGTGTTACAGATCCTTGCTTATGTGTATTCTGCTGTCTGTGTAAATAATAGACTCTCCATCTCTATGATGGCTTGGTAATGGGCTGCGCGGCTTCTGTTGTACTATATCATTCCGGCTATGAATAGAGATTAGAGTGGGCTGACTTCAAGCACCGTGATGCCCTGCCACACAGCTGCGTGCTGCAGTTTCACTGAGGTAAGACTGCAACTGTCAAGTGGAGGTTTTCAAAATGAAATGCTGGCGTGGCTGTTTTGCTTTGAAGCCCCATTGCACTAAAATTGAACCTGTGACAACTCCAGAGGACTGACAATCAGCATGCGTGTTATCAGAGAGATAGCTTGCGCTCTTTTTGATGAGCCAGAAAGTATTTAGGGTTGCCGCTCAACTGAACAGACGAACTACACTGAACCAAATGTGCCCTGACATCCGAGACAATACGTAAAACTTTGCGGTATAGTTCTAGCTGTGATTCTCAGCTTTTTGGCTTGCTAATTAGCAACAGCACCAACCTGTCTTCACTCGTGTTTAATGTGCTGGTTCCACTTTCCCGGGGATTACAAGAGGTCTTAGGCGGGATGCCTGCGGAGTCGGCATTAAGTATTGCTGCTGTCCCGACGTGAACTGAATATTTTCCACCTTTTAAAGAACAGTTTAGAGTCACTGTGGAAGTCATCCTGTGAAATAACTTGGAATCAGCTTCTTTGGGAATATAAAGTCATTGTGGGTAACTCTATTCGGAGTTTGACGATGGTATTTGGCAAGTTATCTTAAGAAGGTCGGATACTGCATGCGCATGATTCAGAGTTTAGAAAATCATTTACATGCCTGGTTAAGCAAATGACCTCAATTAGCCTTAACATTAATTCACCCCATATGCATTCCTTAACTTTTTTCTAGATCACAATTCATAAATAAGCCACATGCAAAGCAGTACATTATCAAAGATTCATACATCAGGGCTGGTTCTTGTTCATGCAAGAGCATAATTAACCCTTTAACCAGTAACCTTCTGTTCCTTCACTGTATTGCTAATAATAAGTCCATGTGTCAGATCCATTGATAAGTGACTAAAATAAAGCTTGCAACATTGCTAACTTCACTTGTTTATATATATATATATATCCAATTTATTTACACCAATTAAAATTTCAGCTTTTTCAGCAAAACAATTCCCTAACATAAAATTTCAGCCTCCCCTGATTTCATCAGTGCTTACATTCCCTAGGATTGATCCCACAACCTTTGCACTGCTAACACAATGCTCTACCAGTTAGGCTACAGGAACATCTGGTTGAGCTGTAGGTTTACAATGTCAAAGTAGCCTTTCCAACACTGGACATGGTGTAGCTCACTTTACTTATGAAGCCTGCTTAGACAAAACTTATATCTTGTCTAGTTTCACAGACACCTCTTCAGTCAGGCATCATTTGGTTCGAGAGGCTGTGACTGTGACTGACTGTGAAGAGTGGACTACTCAACGCCAGTTTGGTACTTGGTGTAAAATAACCAGGATTTGATCCAGCCTGACAGGTTCTCCCAGATGAACAGGCCCAGCACATTACTACAGATCCATCACCTGTCCACTGTAGGGCTCCATCGTCCTGAAAAGCCCTGCCAGGTATGGAGTCACCTGTCAAGTGCTAAACGCTTTGAGAAGGTGTGGTGTGCAAAGAGATGGTCCCAGAGGACCGGTGTAAAGTTCACACTGTCAGTGGAATGAAGGACTTGTGTATGTTCATTTTACTTGTTGGACGACAATGTTTTTTGGTATCAGCTGGTTATGAAATGTCAGAATTGCTTGGTTTGACTGACTGGGACATGTGTATCAAGAGAAAAACCTTACAGTGGCCCCTAAAAAAATGTCTCCTAACTTTCTGAACCTGTCCTTACTTTTTGTTGTGATGTAAAAAAGATGATGTATTGAGGAATGTCCTGAGAGAAGATTGAGGCCATCAATCTAAAAAAAAAAATGACAACAACATAAGAGCAGCATACAGCCTGTCTTTGATGCCATACAACAGCTTTCTGACAGGAAATTTTAGTCCTCGCTCGCTGAAAATCTTCCTTTCTGCCACAGTTCTGGAATCTCAATCGTCCTTAATTTATATATGGCATGTAAAGCTAAAGCTCTTACACAGCTATCATACAGCTTTAAGAAGACGTTAAATATAGTGCAGAAGTCGACTGGAATAGTATTTTATGCTTTTTTTCTTTATCTTTAAAGCTTAATAGCCACATTATTTAATAAGAAAAAGTGCATTCAGTGTTGCAATCACCTTGAATGCAGCATTTGAGAAACACTGAACATTGTTTGTTTTGTTACAGTGAGGAGAGACACAGCTGGATCGATGAGGGTAAACCTCAAGGTTCCTATTTTTACGTAAAACCCAAATGAAAAGACCTAAAAGGTATGCGTATGTCCTCATCGCACTGACAGGGAATTCAAGAAGGAATTCAAGGTCAAGAGACCCAGGCAGGTGATCATCACCTCAGCATGAGCAAGGCTGTGGCACGCCATACCTGTAACCGGAACAACTGCGCATGCCAGGGGAAAAGACCTGCGGCCGCGATGATGTGCATCTGAAGAGGCACCAGGTGTGCGGAGCTCTGTTGCTGTGCCCTCCTCTGACACTCTGTCCTGTCAGCAGGCTGGATGTTGCCTCAGCGAGAAGACAGCCGTGGTGAAGATGAACTGAGGGGAGGCAGATCATCTTTCACAACTGTGTAGTTTGTAAAAACTTTGTTCTGCAGCACTGCGGTATGTCTTAACTTGGAATGACGGTAAATTGTAACATGCCCAGCCAAAAAAAGGAATCAAAATTGGTTTCTATAGCAACAAAATGTTACTTGCCACTATTGGCCTTGGTGTTACTGAGAATAAAGCTTTTAACATTGAAAATACAGATTTTTGGGTGGGCGAACCAGCCCAAAATGGGCCTAAATGGCTAGTTGTGGATTGTGGGTTTGATTCCAAGACAACAAACACTTTCTTTAACTACTTGAATAGTACATTTTTCAATAAATTTAATTAAGTATTTAGGTTAATAGTATAATAGGTCTGGGACAATTTGCTTGCGCAAGGTTCAGGTTCAAGAGTCAGATCTAAAACACAGCCACAACCCTGTGCATAACTAATGAGACATCTCAGGACCCCACTTTATATTAATGCTTCAACACAGTCACCCTCAACTGATGTCAATTCAGGTAATCAATTCTAACATCTATTATTTATTTGCACAGTGCTATAAAAGTAACAGTAACAGCAGAATTAGACAAAATATATTCTGACCCAACTAAAATGTCAAACATACATCTGTTAAAACAAAAGTAGCTTCATTTATTTTTAATTATTTGTGTCAAAGATCAAAGTTTCCATCATTTATTTGCAGGATGTTCTAAAAAGAAACTTGATGTTTAATTGAAAAGCAAGATACGTACCGTTCTCTAAGCTGTCATCATTTGCTCAGGCTTTTGTGTTGTTGACGTAAGTTCAAAACGTAAGTTGACTAAATCGCACGGTATCAATATTTATCGACGGTATACAATTGTTGGTAACGATATAAAAATTCATTGGTATAGCCTCAATATTGTCATTAAATTCCGCGCGTGCAGTTCGTGGATCATAAACAGCCAATCAGATGTTTTAAAGAATGAGCGTGTGCTGCCGATGACACGCAAACAGCCAATCAGATCTAAACAGGCAGGTTACGCTCTCGGTTCGGTTGCGTCATCGCAGGTGACATTAGGCCGCGCGTATGATGAGCGCAGGCGGTGAGGAGATTGTTAATAAAAACACGTCTTTTTTGGTTTCTTTTCCTCCGACCAACATCAGAACAATGTTGCGTGTAAGCTTGTAAAAACCGCAGTTATGTGGACGAGTCGCACGTGTGATTCGTATATATTAGCTTAAGTGCGCATTTCATAGACAGCTATTGAAATCTGAAGAGTAAATGCTTGGAAACGGCATATTTTACCGAAGACCACACAGGGTAATTCATTGCGCAAGCCTGACTGATGCCCTGGTCTGATGCTCTGGACTGATGCTCTGGTCTCATGGGTCTGAATGAAAGCAACCAAGTCTGCATCACCACTGACAGCGGGCGGATATAGTGAGAGCCACGTCACTTAATACATATGTGCTATTGTGTTTTTAACACTTACAGTTTTAAGACAAAAAAGAAACTTTTGTTTACAAGTTTTTGACTGCTGAAACTAATATAATTTGCCTTAATAATGTGGATAAATTAAAAAAAACTGGTTAAATGTAAACTTTTATACTTGTCTTTTAAAACAATAAAATAAAGTTAAAAATGTCAATAATTATCGATACCGATCAATATTAACTATTATATCGTGATGATTTTTTTGGTCATATCGCCCAGCCCTATTTGAAAGGGTTACATTGTCACCTTTATTGCCTCAATTTCCTGGCTATGACATATGCTTGACTTTTTAATGATTTGCACGATCAGGTTTCCATATGTACAAACACCCAAGCGCGCACACACACGCACACACACACTACATCTTTATATACTTTTTGTTAAAATATATGTCAAACAAAATGTTTTTTCTAAACAAAGCGTACAAATTGCACTAGATTCCAATTATGCTGAGTCATATAACATTTTGTTTATAAATGTTATGTTTATAAATATGTAACATATAACATTTCCATTGTTTTTCCATGGCATAACCACAGGCACCATGTTTGAACTGAAAAAAAAATATTTGTGATTATAAGCTACTTTATAGTTAAGAGAAAAACAGTGAAAACATTAATGAGAAACTTCAAATTAACTCCAAATACACACTCCAAAGTATATGGCTTTAAAATACTTGGAGTGTAGCACACAGATCTTAAATCTAAGCACAGTATTTACCAAATTCTAATGAACATCTTGTAAGAGCTTCTTTTGTGGAACACAAGTCTGGCAAAACATTAGGGTGAGTAAATGGCAAGAAATCTTCATCTTTATATGAACCAACCCTTTAACTGTTGCCATTTAAAATATGCATTACTTTAATTTGCAGTTTGCATGAATATCAAATAATTAAAAAACAAGTTAAACAATCTGGTAGCAGGGTGCAACTGGGTCACTCTGACAGAGAGAACAGTGAGGCAGGAGGGCCACTCTGAGAGGAGGCTCAGGGGAAAGAAGATTAAAGCTTTTGCAAGAAACCGTTGAGCTCCAGAAGAGCAGTATGCAAATGAGGGGAGGACGCTGAAACTAAGTGACTACAAAACATTTAAGCTCACCTGCATGTAAAAGTGACAGTATTTGCACTTTTTCCAAACCTGAATGAAGTTTGTTATCATTAACAGTAACTACTGTTTATCTAATTCACATTATGTTTGATGATTTTCAACTGGAAGGCGCTGAGGACAAACACTCACTTTAACAGTCCCTTCTGTTTGAATAGTGTGAAACCGCTGTGATGTAACTGTGCATGGCTTAAAGTTTCAGAGAAAGCTTCTTGCTGGAAAATCTGATGACAGCTACAAGGTGAGGGCTTACAACTTCCCCCCAGCAGATTGAGCGATATTGTGAACTTGCAGAGAGAAATAAAACCTCAGCTTTGTGGTTAGATCTCTTTGGAAGCCCTCTGGATGATAACTCAGCCTATAAAAATGCTATATTGGTCAGTCTACAGACCAGTTGTCCATTCTTCCCTATGCTAGATCTGATGAATGGTCAGTCTAAATGATTGGACAACCTAATACTGTGATACTTAAATGACACCATCAAACTGTGTGAATATCACAGAAACATGTCCAAAAAAATTACATTAAGCATATAGGGATATTTTGCTTCTCATTATCCTTTAATTTCCCTCATTTGCAACCAAAAATGGTGTTATACAAAATTCCCACAAAACATTGTAACACTGTCCATCAAATGAATATGGATTAATAATAAAACATATTAGAATATTGTAGGTCTACTTAAAAATGCACACTTTCAGGTTATCTGACTATGGAAATGATCATTTGTGGCATTTATAATCAACTGTAAAATTAGACCCTCCATGACAAACCCTTGCCCATCGATTGTGGGATCTTCTGTGTGGACGAAGCTACAGGCTGATCCAGCCTTGTTATTCTCCTAAACACCCAAAGCCGTCATCTGCTGTCACTGTAAAATGTCAGAGGCTCATTAGACCTCCCACATTTAAACCCCTGAGAGAGAGATAGAGAGAGAGATAGATGATTGGAAACTTTGTGTAAGTGCTGAGGAGTCCCACTGTGTTAATTTAACACCCTGTGTTTACCAGCATGTCAATCTGTTTACAACCAGCAACTCTCTCAGTCCAGAGTGAACTGTAGCCTTTGTGAAATCCCTGTGAAACAAATAGTACTGATTATTTGGCTGCTGTCCATGCAAGTACAAGATTACACTGCCATTGGCTACCGAAACAGGCTGCTGGGATTTATAATTGTATCATTTGTACCCACAAAGGACGGATTTGCTACACAATGTGTTTGTGTGAAATTAGTAGTTTTGAATGTATCACAAAATGATACCATAACGCTATAACACTCACTTTGGTTTGAGAGTTAATTTTGACCTACCATTCAATTGAGAATTAACATAGAAAACGAGAAAAAGAGAAAACATGATTTAGAACAAGAAAAATTAACATATTTATAATCAATAATCATTTGCGATCATAAAAGCTTGTGTGTACATTAATAGAATCAACATAGACAATCAGAACTGAAAATTATACACACTTCACATAGAAGTGTTAATTTAGTATAATGTGAGCAAAAACGCATGCTGTCTTTAAAGACAATGTGGGATGTGCCAAGAATGTGCCAAGTTATGTATATTTTCCAAGTATATTTCCAATTCAACTGTTCACTCAAATAGTTCACTATTCACAATAGTTGTGCTGATAAAGTCATTTGTATTGTACTATAAAAAATAGAATGTAAAAAAAGAAAATATAATGGTTACCTAGTTGAAACTTAGTTGAACCTAGCTGGGAATCTATCTGGGAAGGCTGGGGAATGTTTTTCAAGGACAGTGTAAAACTAACACACTCTTTGGCAATAGTCCTTAACATTTTGAAAAGCAGCAATTATTTCTACTTGCAATTTGTTCTCATTTTATAGAAAATGTATGAAATGGCAGGCAGACAATGCAAATGAAATTGAAAATGCAGTTACATGGAATGTTAATTTAGTTTGTGGTTATGTTTTACCAGGCAAGGCCACCAATAAGACAATGGCAGTCTGGCCCAGCGCCTCTGGATCTGTGCCCCTCTGCATAGCTCAACCTTCAATCCCACCAGCACAACAAGGACACAGCATTCTGTGTTTATGTTTCCCCATGGACTCTTTAATATGCTTTCTAATTGAAATGTGTGTTTTAAATAATAACCTTTCTAAAAGTGTCACCAACGATCTCATTGTGTCTATCTTTAGTTCACGTTACACCATACATAGATTCTGGATTCTGGACTTTTCTAAGGGTAGGTTTATTATTAATAGATTTTATTAAAATATTATACTCAGTGCCTACAGAATCTCAAAAGAACATTTCTGACATTACTACATAGGAAGAAGATATGATATTGGAATTTTGGTTTGAAACCTACATACAAAGCCACAGCTATTCAATTAAAATGTTAATTTTATAAAATTTGACCTTATAGTTACAGAAATACTGTTTGTGACAACCCATAGATTGATTATAAACCTGAGAGGCCAATGACACCAGTCACAACCTTATATTTAGCCAATGTGACTTGTCAAATAACTTGATATACAGTTGGTCTGCAGTGTGATAGCTTGTTCTCATAAGTAGCACTTCCTGGCAGAGGTGACAGTCAACTGTCTAGGACAACAACTTTCCCTCAGACACACAAACCACTTCTATCACTATGTCACCGCAGCTTTACGGGATTGGTCGGTTGTCTGTTCCTCTCGTCGTTGAAAATTAATTGTTTATCCAACAGCTCCTTTTGTCATAGACCTCTATGCACATTTAATTTTTAACTGACCATTTACTGTATCTTATGACAACACATTCAAAGTCAATTTTACATTTTTAGTGTCATGCTTGGGTGTCGGGGCACTGCAGGCCTTTCATCTCAAGGCCACACTAGTTAGGGCCCCAGGACACCGTTAGCCATTGTTCCCACTGGCCTTTCCCATAATTCATCCTTCACAGTATAATCATGTCTTAATTACTTATGAGGGTTGAAATTCAGAGAAACTTCTTAATACAACATATATCTGTGATCAGAGCTGAAGTAAAGGTCATTCTGCTATTTGTGACAACCTTCCCATGTTAATAACTGACGTGAGAGTTGGGTCACCAACACATATCATTTAGGACTGGCCATTATGACCATCTGCTGTAGAATTAAATGCCTTGTTTGATGTACAATAACACTCGGCCAATCAGGGGAGCATAAAGCCCAACAGAACCTTAAAATGCCCTGTAAGTTTAAACAGTTTTGGAAGGCCATTTCATTTTGCTGAAGAATGCAAGACTCTGGCACTCAGTCCACGGATCATTGCCTCAGCAACCAAAGCTAAACAAAGCAGAGCCAAACTTTTCTGCCCGCAATATGGCACACACTTAGTGGGATTCCACGTGGCAGCCCTGCCTAAAGCGCTACAGTCATTCTTTATTCTCCTTTGCGCAATGCAAGACAAAGGAGGCATGTGTGTGTGTGTGTGAGCCCTATCTGTTCAAGAAGTCAGACGCCAGGGGCCTGAGATTTGTGTGTCCCTATTCTGTCTTCTTCCTCCTTTCCCCCCAGCTGCTCTGGTTGCTAGAATATGTATTACAGAAGTGAAATCTCACACAGTGAAACTGATTCATACACCGGTGTGCTCATACTGTGCTCTACTGTATAGATTGTTTGTCTTCCTGCACGAAAGCCCATTTGCCCAAGAGACAGGACATATCTGCAGTTCAACTCTTTTTACGCATTACTAGATAAGGAAAATAATCTATAAGAGAAGTTCTTTAAATGGAAATTACCTTTTTGGTGTCTATTCTGATCCTAAGGAAAGTGCTAGCCAGAAAAAAATGACTACTTTGAATATATAATGTAGCGTCTGTTTTGTTTGCACTCTGAGTGTTGATAGTATGGCACCCAGTTCAGGTTATGACATAACAGGTGTTTTTTTTTTGTATTTGTATTTTGCACTCTGACTTGTTTTTCTTTGTATATGCAAGATGTAAACAAAAAAACAATCTGACCTTTAGAAAAAAAGTAGCACTCTTCTGTCTAAAAAAAAGTGCTGTGAGCTATGAACTGGTGGGGGAATTCTGGACTAAGATGCATACAGTACAATGTCCAGAGCAAAAGATTTTTAATAATAAAGCACCATAGATGTGCATAGAAAGTTTTGACTTTTAGAAATGTTAAAGAATTATGAGGCTCTTTAAAACTAATTATGAACGTATAAAACTTGTTATTATATCTTATTATGCAACATGATTCTGTTCTGCAGCAGAGATGTTGTTTCTATCGCTCAATTCGTAGAGCATTGTGTTAGCAGAGCGAATGTAGTGGGCTGAATTTCCAGGAAACACACATATTAATAAAATACACTTGCATACACTGTACGTTGCTTTAATGAAATATGCTTGTTGCTTTGGATAAAAGCATCTGTCAACTGAATAAGTGTAAATATAACCTAAGTATGATTAATATAATGTGATAAGATGCAGATGAGTATGCAGTGCAGATGTTGTTTATTTAATTTAAAATGAAAGTAATGCATTCTACTTTTGAATGCTAAATGAATAAATGTGAATAGTGCAATATGTTAATGTTCATTAATCAATGTTTATCTAGTCTTATTGTGCCTGTTTAGTCTGTGCATGCTACAGTATTCTATTCTAAAGAATGTGTCATGCCTTTGAAATCTTTCATTATTTTTTTCCATCACCTGCTTGACCTCTGAACTCTAACTGTTTTAACCTCATTGAACTTTCTCTTTTAGTTATCATCATCAAATAATTATCCTGTGCAATCATTTTCTGTATAAAGAAAATGTATTACTTTATCGGCTCCTGAATCACATCAAATGCCGCATTTTAATTTACTATCTTGTTTCATGTCAAATTATGGAAGTGAAATGAGTTGCGAATCGCCATTTCTTGTTGACATTAAAGATTAACAAGAATCCAGCTAAACAGCTGTCCCTGTACAGCGCCAAAGAAAAACGGCCGCATGCAGGTCGCGTTCCCATCCCTGCAACTAAGGATGCACTCCAACTGCTGCGATGTTATTTACGTTACATCCACGCAATGAAAAAAAATCGGTCTGACAGGCCTTATGAAGGAATACAATTCAAGAAACCAGCTTCACTGTAATTGTAAGCGACAGGGGACAAAGTTCAACAGTTTCACTCGGCGGTCTGCTGTATGATCCAGGTGTGACCTTTCTGACGGGAACTGTCAGATTACAAAAAGCTTCAAATATATTGTCTGCTTTTCAAAGACGGACAATGCAACGATCCATTCAGTCTATATCTATGACTCCCCTTGAGTGGAACAGATCTATCCCCTTTATTTAAAATGAAGCTCAATCGTAGCAAAAACCATTCTGGCATGAGACATGAATGCAATAAAAGAAAGGTCAGAGTTAAAAAAGAGGGGGTAGCAAATAGAACTGGACATTGACAGGTATGGTATTTACTTAGCAGAAGCCATGAACAGCATAGCACAAGCTAGGAGAAACAGAGGTTTCAGTAGATGAAAGCTCACAGTATTTGCATGCTGTTGGAAGCCGACAGCTGTAGGAGGCTAAATTTCAGCACTGATAATAGTGTCACACCAGAACTGTTTCTCATAAGCAAGCGTGGCGATGGAATTGGACTGGACAGAAATAATTCAAAATTCTAAGTCATGATCAAAGTTAGTACTGCTTGCAATTGAAGTTGTTTTTGTATTTCCAGATCAAAAAAAAAATATTTGGTTGATGTGTTAAAAGCCTAATGGTTTAATTTTAACAGCACAAATTCTGGAGACATAACCAAACAGGCAGTGGGACTTAATGTGAAAACTAACTTTCATGTATTTGGCAAATGCTTTAATCTGAAAGGGTTGTGAATTCAAAGTATATATTTTATCAGTCCATGCATTCCAGGAAATTGAACCCATGACCTTGGTTCTGCTAGCACAATGTTTGGACTTGCACCGAACAATTATTTTGGACTAATCTGTTTAAAATGTGCTGTGGTACCTTACAGAAAATAATGGAATGAGAAACTAGCATGTTGAAATAAATATATGAAAACATACCTTCAATGTGTGTGGGGATGTTTATATACAAATTATGGATAAAATATTATCATAAATAAATAAACACATGATAATTAAACTTATTGAATATCTTTCCCTTTTAATCTAATATCATTGATAATTAACTGAACGTTATAATCTTATCTATATATCGTGTCTATATACAGAAGTACACAAACAGAACAAACACAGTGCCATCTACAGACATCAACCAATGCAAACATTTGTAAACGATTCAATCTTCTCACCTCCGCTTTTTCATCCTGGCAGCTGTTTTTTCACGTTAAGTTCAGTATTTAATTCGTTTTGAGATACTATTTTATACATTTTTTGAAGGTTCAGTCTTTCCACCTGTTGCGTTGAGCACGCTCGAATGACGCACGGACGTATGCGTGATGACGCACGTTAAACCTTAAAGTAACTTTAGGTATTAAGTTAATTGGCTTGAACGTTTTCGTAGGAACGATTGGTTATATATACACTGTACTAAATGACTGTCCCGTTCTCCGGTTTGGCGTTGTGGGGTGAACGGGCATGAAGAGAACAAAAACAGCGGTTTGCTATTGCCTTTACATACCATGTTGTTTTCACTATGTTCTGAGTTTAACGCCAATACCATATGGCAGGACACAAAACTGCTTTATGTCGCAACTTCTTTAAAGTTGCGACTATTTGTTTATATCGCTCTGCACGCTGTGGAATGTCAAATATTTTTAAAGGATGCTTTATAAACAGCATCCATAAATAAGTTAATAAATATACTTTCAAGAATTTAACCATAAGTGAGATAAAAAAAAATGTCAAGAAACAGAGATCAGATCTGCTAAGATCAGATTAAACAAGGCCAACTGCTTCAAACAAGCTTTGTAAAGCCATCCTTAAACCACATTTCAAATCAAAAGGACACATTGGACCTCCAACATAAACATGCTTATTAAATACTGATTATTAAAGTCCACTAATGCGTAATGGCTGATTTTATTTCTTATTTCAGGGCTGGTAGCCCAATGTGCCATGAAGCTTCTCTCGTGTCACAGACAGCTGCGCTCCGGGTACGATAATAATCAGATTCTCCACAGACAGGCTGGGATTAGTAAACTCAACAGCCGTGACTTCAAAGTACATGTAATTCTTCTGTAAATGAAACCTCTAAATCCAATATGTGGTAAGTCTGTGGTCTTTGTTCTATTTGATGTGGTTTTGCTGTTTGTGCTTTTGAGGGTAAATATGTACATGCTAATGTGGTGGCGTAAAGGCAGACTAGGCCTCGGATAATGGCTTGCTATATAAGTGGGCATTGCCTTCAGATGTCTTGTATTAGCATACGGTAATATGAAATAGGTTCCAACTTGATTTTTTCTAGCACGTCATATCTTATTCATGTGGTTTGAAAGACATACAATACAGTCTCAGTATATTGCTACGTGTGCAGTTGAATTTCACATGTAAAGATTAGCAGCGCTGGTCGCTGAATATTCTACAGCTTCTTGATCGCACAATCCTTTTGTTCCCCTGGCACAGTTTGATTCCGCCATTAAAATGAAAATATATCATTTGTTGCCTTTCTGGCAGTCACAATGGAGTTACATACTTCATTAATCTAATTCTAACCGTAGATATCCGTTTACTGAAAGGCAGGAGGATGTGGTATAGAGTCCTGGTAGAAAGAGGAAAAAGTTAATATAGGAACAGATACAGATTAAAGAGGTTGTATTGGAGATTAGGGGTTGATTTGAGCCTGGATGTATATATATGCATATAGGGCCCATAGCTTTTAGTTTATTTATGCATTTACTGTATATATGCATTTGGCAGACACTTTTATCCAGTGTCATTTTTGCGTGTTAACTGGGAATCGAACCAACAAGCTTTGCACTGTTAATATAATGCCCTACCGTTTGAGCTACAGTAACACTTAAGAAACAGTTGTGTGTAAACATACATTCGGCCTTAAAAGTGTGTAATTGCATGTATAACAAAAAAAATAATCCGTCTCAAAACATCCTTGTGTAAACTAATTGAACATTTTAGCATTTTTCTTAATTCCTAACAATGCTATATCATCAATTATTTTTGTACTGTAAAATGTCTTGTGTTGAAAGTATGTTGGTTATGTGGTACATACTTTCATTATATGAACCACATACTTTCATTATATGAAAGTATGTGGTTTCTTTAAATTGTTCTTTCCCAGGGAACACATGTACGTATAAATTGTACACCTTGAACACACTGTAAGTGTGTTTACACTGTTTGGATAAAAGCGTCTGTTTAATGCATAAATGTAAATGTAAATTTGGTCTGATATTTTCATTCAATGCATACTGGTATGCATGTTGTATGCCTTTGCCTTTTGTATGCCTTTTTGTAAAATACATTTCTGTCATTACTTTTGATACTTTGCAGTATAAACAGCAGATAAAGCAAAATTCTAGAAGACTGAAAGTTTTTTATAACATGAATGCACTCTAATCCTGACAATTCTCAGACTTATGCATCTGACAGCACAACATTTTCATTATTATGATAAGTACTGCTTTTGGCTTTTATGCAACTAAGGGAAGTTCTCTTACAGGTAACTATAGGTGCTTGACTTGAATCCCCCTTCACGGATTCTTCCCTTGATTCAAAATGCTTCCCTAAAATGCTGTAGAAAAAGACCAGAGCGGCTCAGGGCATGCTGACTCAATTGTTAGTTGTGGCCATTCCTCCTACCTTCTCTCTCTAGTTCTCTCTTTCTCTGCCCCTTCCCTCCCTTTGTTTTTTTTAATGTATGGCATTGAATGTCATGCCTGCCGGTTTTTGGAGAATTCACTGGTTCCTCTTACAGCCAGGAAGTTCTCTTTTTTGTTAAATAAATAGAAATATGCTAAACTGTACTACTTAAATTTGATTGTGAACTGAACAGTGTGACCCATTGTCAGTCAAGTGGCCTCCAAAGCTCTCATTAAAACCACAAAATAAATGCACCTCGACAAACACTGTAGAGGACAGCCAAAGGACACATGACATACTGTATCAATATAAATGTATTTGTTCGCAGGCCGGCTCCTCATTATCTGTGCTGTTTTATTTGTTTAAATGGCATATTGAGGGACAGATACTAAGCAATTGGTAATGTTTTGTGAAGGATTGCAATAGTGTTGCTAAGACACTCTGAGTGGTTACCAAGGTGTTGCTAAGCAGTTTCTGGCTTGTTCTGGCTGAATGCTAGGCATTTTTAGCATGTTCCCTGTGGTTGCTAGGGTATGCTAACCAATCTTCTAATCTAACATCTGCTACTATTGGCATATTTAAATAGTCCTTCCTTCAGTGCAGACTCTGTGCCTTCCCTTTGCATATTTTTGTTTCCCAGTTGTCCATGTTGCAATATTTATGATTTCAGCTTGTTTGGCATTCATTTTGATTCAGAAAGACAAATAATAAATAAATATATAAAATGAAGCAGTGCATAATGCATGACAAAATGGAAAGACTCGGGCTGATGGAACAGAAGCACCACAACTGCAGGTTAATATCAAACAAGATATAAAGGTTCTTTGAATTCAAAAGCCTCTTGGGATGTTCTCACTAGTATGAGGTCTGTCCCCTACAAAGCAGATCAGCTTTAATTTTCTGAACATTATCAATAGAATTTCTGAGTTGTATGGTGTCGTATTGACGTATACTTATGCCGTCATATTTATCATTATAACAACACTAAAAGCATGTCAGTTGGCCGGTGTTCATGTTATAAAGATTGACTAGAATAAAGCCGGACTAGAATGACTTGAATGGTAGAATAATTGGAGCTTGTTATAAACGTTTTTCTTACCATAAGCAAATAAAATATGATATAAAATGTAATTATTAAATTTGGTGGTGGCAAATAAAGATTTTGTCATTTACTCAACCATGTTGTTCCAAATGTGCTTATTTTTGCTGTGGAACACAAATGAGAATTGTTTAATTAGAGTTAGTACATATTATGCTCAAAAAAGTACAAAACTAAGTCTCTTAGAAATAAAATAGTTGACATGTCTCAATTTTTTGTCAGTAATAGCAAATGGTGTAGTTCCTCATTTGTGTTATGATCACAGTACAAATATGTGAATAATAATTGCGTACATTTTCATCTGTTTCTCACACAAAGCTACAATGGGCTTGGAGGACTTGGAATGCAACTGATATGAACTTCTAAGCAGTTATTTATTTGTCCTTTTTAAAGGTTGATAGATGTGGCAACTGTGTTTGAATAAAAAGAGCTTTGTGAGGAAGAACAAAAAAATAATTTTGCATTCCATAGAAACAGTAACAGCATTCAGATGAAACAACATAAGGATGTGTAATTAATAGCAGCTTTTTTATTTTTGGGGGAACACTTGCTTTTTGACAGCTCTGTGTTGCTAACCAAAGTGAATCCTTTTTTATGCTTTTAATTCTGGTGATTATTTCATTTGGACCCGACATAGGCCGGTTTGATCCACACTTCCATTCAAAACCACCACCCGGACCCTCTGCAGGCCCAATTTTACAAATACCCTGCCTGGCCAGATCTCTGAAAACCAGACAACTTCACTGCAGTTTTGTATGTTGTGTGTACACGCCAAATACTTTGCTTTGAGTTGAGCCAACATTCATAGGCCAGCCGAAGTCTCAGTCTGCCATTTTGGACTGTGTGACAAATGATGGCGCTTCATGACTGGCTTGTAAAGTGTAATGATGAACTTCCTCATTGCAGCTGCCCCCAGACCCTACAGCCTGTGAAACGGTGTAACATCTACCACCTTGTGAACATTTAGGTGAGTAAAATGGAAAAACTTCCAAAACCTTATTAAATAAGAGAGTGTTTATGTAAAATCATTGGATATTTGTGGAATTCATCTCTTAATTATTAGATCTATTTTTCCACCAATCACGGCTCTTGCATTTTTCACTGTGGGAAATGACTTTCTGTTGAAGACTGTTGGTTCTTCCTGTTCTTCTTGAGCAGCACCCGGTTGACATTTAATACAACACCATAGGCTATAATTAATTTTCCAAGGTAAGGTGTATTCAATAAACCCCCATAGGCTTGTGCGTCTCATTTGTCTAATGCATATGCTATTAGCAATGAATAAGTATTAGGCAAATCTATATTTGCAAGCGGATGAGGGGGTGGTTGCGTGACATGCCAGTAAAAGCAGAACGGGTCAGATCTGTGTGGTTTATAGAAAGAGCATAAATAACAGAATCGGATACAAGACAGTCTGTTAGAATTATGTACACTAATACTTTACATCCCCCTCGTGATCGACAGTATTGTCTTGTTATTAAGAATGATGTTCAGAGGACAGGATATTGATTTCTGTTACATTTGTTTCCTTTAGTGGGCCACTAAGCCTAGTTATGAGTTACGACATCATTCAAAGCTCTACACAAATTCATGGATGTTCTATGTCCATCAAAAATGTCCTTGGAAGTGCCTTTGGAATGCATTTCTAAGCCACTCGCATTGTATATCACTGAAGGGGAAGAGTCTTAGACAGGCAAACAAACTTGCCTTTGTGTGTGGTGTGGGCGAGGCAGAACTTTCATATTGTATTATTAATGATGATGTAACTTACCTTTACTGATGACATTTCCTTTTTCCATTCTGTTAAAAAAGTACACTTTCTCATATTGACATTAGCCAGACGATACATGTCAGACTCCCATCACAGTTAAATGGATATACAAGTCTGTCTCGAACAGTCACAATAAACACAATGGGCATTCATTTAATAGATAATTCTTAGTGTTTGCTCATTGTCATAATGTAAATGCATCTCTCTAGTTATGCCAGGCCCAGTATATTTTTTTTATTTAAAAAAAAAATTTAAAAAATAACTTTTTATTTAAAAAAAATACATGTATACTTTTTTTGTATAGAAATTGTGGACATTCAAATGTTGTTGTATACAACGGGGGGAAGGACTGCTTTAAGACAAAATGGGTGTCAATAGTTGTATGGCCAGCTAGGATTATGGCCAGTTATACAGATGTGGTCATGACACACTTATAGGTTTTACTTTTGTAGTACATTGAATGTATGTGTACCACATCAGCTGTGATATACAGTGTACATTCCTACTGTGAACTTGTATTTCATGTGTCTATTTATAATAAATTAAAACCTTTAGCCAGTAGAATATAGTTGATTTTCTTTCTCTTATCTTTGGTCTATAATTGAACTCCTCACAGCAGGCATCAGTAGTCCACATTAGCCTCATCCTATCAGCATGATGTGCATCAGAGAGCCAGTTATCGGACTGGATATAAAATATTAATACTGAGTGCACTGTAATAAATATCACAGATGCTGAACACAATTTACATTTCTGCCATCATCATCAGTCTAAGAAAAAAAGACTCATAATTATTTTCCATGCACTCTTCTCGGCTCAAAGAGATTTGAGGGGTGAGCAAGTATCAAAGTACCTGAGCCTCTTTCTTTACTGGCTTATGTTAAAATGCTGATTTATGGTTTTACTCCTGTAGGGCTCAAGCGCACACATAGCATCTTCGATAGGCCAGAGAAAGTGCACTGAATGGGTAGAGTTAGGTTCAATTTATGTAGACAGCTGCCAACACAGTCAGCAAGTCAGCTGTTTTGGTTTTGACAGAGGCAATAATTTTATCGTAGCCTACATCAAACTGTCACCTGTACATCCTAACAAATGTCTTTTCAGGACACATGTATTCACAGCTGGTCATTCTTGTTATGCTGTACTTTCTGTGTTGTTTGTGTAACTTTAAAAAAGTGCTTGTTTATGTCTGTATTTTTATCCAACAGGGTGGAATTTTGTAACAAAATGTCACTTCCTGGAGTATGATGTCATTAAGAAGCTGGTTGTGTCGACACAACCACGTGTGACAGGGTCGTGTGACGGTGACGTCGTTGTGGTATGAGGTATGCTGAATTAAAATAATTTATTTAATAAAATGATATGATGACACAGAACTCTATAATGGGTATTTTCAATAGACTGTGTAATTGTTATAAAGAATTTTATTTAATTATATTATTATGTGCACAGGAAAATGCATGCATTCCCTAATATGTGAAAATGTTTTCTAACTAGTGCAGATTTTCGACCAGCTCTTGTCTCTTCGCACGAGCAGCACACTGACGTTTCACGAGCACACAGTGAGAGAGAGAGAGAGTGAGAGAGAGAGAGAGAGAGAGAGAGAGAGAGAGAGGAACCGAAAGCATCATTACTTCATCAACACCTCACAGAGACAGTCAAGAGCCTTAAGCACCTGTGTGCGAGTTCGGGAGCGACTTTTGCGCCAGAGTTACAGCATGAGTCCCAGTCGGCGCTCTGAGTCCAAGCATATTCGCATGGCTTTTGCGTAACGCGCTGAACATTTCTGGAGGACATAAATTTTTCCAGCTGATGTGAGATCACAGTTTTCTTTGGAATGATGTGGACCTTACATGACGGTGTTGGATTTGTGCTCTTTTCGTGTTTGTCAATTCAAGTTGGATTTTCGCTTGACGGTAAGAATGATGTTTAAGGGGTTTCCTAATTTCATCGTAGGCAAACTAGCGAACGAGACTTTTTAATGCATTAAACCTTCCAACACCATTAGCTCCCCATTGAAACTCTTCAGTATGCCTCCGATGCTGGCTGTTTCACCGTTGTACAAACACTTTTGTTCTGCATTCATATGTATATCCATAGTTATACTCTAAGCTAGAATTTAGCGAAAAAGTTACAAATACAAAAGATACGCGAGGATGCTTCTGATGCGATGAGCACCTAATGGAAAATATCAACTGTTGATTGCGGATAACTCGTGTCTCCTTTAATGTCATTTTATTCAACTAATTCTGTGCGCCCTTTGCCAATAATATAGGTAGTAAAGGGGTTATTTTGAAGGGACGGCATGCGCGACTTGCATCTCAAGTGGCGGATGCTCAGAATGGGCTTCGTTAAACGGACTGCGGTTGTTTTTCAGCACCACGGACAGCTCTCATTAATGCGCCGTTATAAAAGCAGGACATGGGGGGAAGTCCTTGATTTTTGCAATTTGACAAAGAGGCAGCGCCGCAAGAGCAGATCGATGCTTGTCTCGGAGCCAGATTAAATGTAATAGCAATGAACGTTTGACTCGTTGCACACGGATTGTTATTAGTTTTAAAAAGTCCCTCTTTTAACTGCACCATTATCGTTCTTAATAAATATAGTTTTTTTTATTATAGCAACATAGTTTTCGTTATTCACCTCTTTGCGATGGTTACTGAACCACTATGAAATGTTGTGCATCAAATATGTTTATGTTAGTATTTGTTCATATAATTATATTAAAAGTCGGGACGTCTGGCGGTTAAGAAAGACAGACACAGTGTAAGACTGCCTATCATTATTCTTATAGCGTTTGTTACATTTCTCTTGCAGGAAAGTTTACCGATTTACCCTCTAACATTACCGCAAGAGAAGGACAGAACATTGAAATGGCATGTGCATTTCAAAGTGGGTTGACCTCTGTTTACTTGGAGATCCAATGGTGGTTTATTCGTGCTCCAGAGGAACCGATTACGAGCGAAGAGGATGAGGACGACACAGAGGTAATAACATATATTGCTCGGAATTAAGGAAAGGTTCATTGTTTTTAACTTGCTTTCATAACTTTGTATAACAAAGCACATGCAATTCAAATGTATGCAAATCGTTCTAGTTTAAGAATGCCCTTGCCATTTTGGATATCATATATCTTTGAGCCAGTTCCCCCCATTTTGACACGCCTACGTTACGCACCATTTTATCCACTCAGCGTCTTTGACATAAACGCAAAAGTTGCTACTTTTTTAATTTATTGCACGAAATGAATACAGACGACCATTTTATGTTGTCTCACCACCACGAATTTGCTTTTGAAAGCCTGTTTCCTTTATATAGGTTATAGTTATATAAAGTTTCCTTTATATAGGTTATATTACAGTCCCTATTAAAGGTATTGTGCAGAATTCCTGTACTTCTACTTGTGCCCCATAATTGGCATCGACAACCATCTACAGTGTGTCAAAACATGCACACACACACAGTGCACAATACATGTCAAACTAATCAGTTGTTTTGCTCAAGGATTCTGTGTTGCATGCAAGAGTCTGATTCACTCGGTATGATTCATACTGAATGCAAGACCCCTAAGGCTTTAAGATCCTCAGTTAAATTGCTGTGACACTCATTTGGAGATCACTGGTCTTATTTTGAAGGGCAAGATGTAGAAGCGAGGCCTATCTTGGAATAACATCAAGGTTCCAAGCTGTATGCGAGATGCCCCAGGCTAATTGTCAAGAAGTCTGTATGTGGCCTCTTGTTTATAAGGCTACTTGCAGCGGACATATTTGCAGCAGGGCGTTAGCGTGATGTGGCGACATGTTTAATGACAAATCAGATTTTAGAAAGAATGTGTGTGGTGTGGTGTAGTTTCACCATTGTCTCGTCTAAGTCATGGCTCATATATTTTATGCGTGTGTCATTGTGGTGGTTGTTCCTTTGTCATAATGCTTCAGAAAAAAACATGTTTTTGGAATTTTTGACAGGTTGTGAGATGCCTTCAGTTTGAAAGGCTGTTGATGAATGTATAGTCAATTGTATTAGTGTCATTGCCATTAGAGTCTAGTTAGCATGCAATCACCCTGTCTTTATTTTGTCATAGCATTTTGCAATTTATGATAAACATCAAATGAGGTTTCTTTTATTTGATAAATGCATTTTTCTTTTCAATCACTACCCAGGAAAAAAAATCACTCAGATTTAATACCGCCATTACTGAACTGTTGTTGTCTCTTATCATGTCCTATTGCCAAGGCTTTGATCCATAGGATCTGTCAATTTGGAATTTGTGTGGAAGAAACTGTAGTGTGGTATGTGTCATCGTTCACCAAAAATCATCTTTTCAGGGCATTGTATGTCAAGTCACATGCAGCTGAGACCCTGGCGAGGGAAATCTGACAAAAAAGATTGAAAAGACATTGTACAAAAGACATCCATGACAAGTCAGAATAATAAGATGGGTGACATCCGCAAATGGGTTCTGATATATAATATCAAAGCATTCACCTCTGTAGAGTGGCTATTAGGAATGATATGTGACTCTCTGCATGGCACAGTAGACAGAGACTTGCTAGACTGCAGTGGTGCCATTTCTGTCACAGGTATAATGTATAATGGATATGATCCATACAGATTTTGCAGGCGTCAATATATTATGGCCATATCTGTTGCTGACACTGTGGCTAAAATCGAAATTCAGAGAGTCCTCTGAGTTCACAGTTCTATTAATAGAGATGAATGAGGTATGAGTGCTCGCTGTCCCCTTTAGTGATACGTGAGGTTTCGTTCCTGGCTAGGCCAAGCTGTTTTGAGTACTTTAATCCAATTCAATACTGGCACCACATTGGATAAACCATATCTGTTAACTAGTGAAGTGTATTTCTTATGTCCCATAGCCCCACAGCAAGACAAGAGGCCATTTATCAAAGGAGCTACTTCCCACCTAAATTCAAATGATAATGGAATTTCCAATTTACACATCTACTTTATTTACATACCTACGGGTGCATGGGACCACTGTAGCTTCTGAGCTCAAAGCTCAATATGGTCTCACCTGTAGTAAATTATGTTGTTGTATTCTATGCAGGTGTTATTTGATCAGTAATCTAGTGAAATCGGTTGCCAGTGAAGTTTATTAATCCAGAACTTCATTCAGACTATGAAATGTACGTTTTAACATTAACTTATGGCATTAAATGTAAGAAGAACAAAAGGGGGAAGCCAGAGAAAGTAAGAGAGCGTCAAATGTGAATCAGTCTAATTTCTCAAAAGCTCACACTAACACATTTTTATCATCACCAGGCTTTGTACTAAAATGACTAGTCACAGCAAAAACCTCAAATCAAGCAATAATGGCAGTACAGCTTACATTCAGCAGTAGGTTTGAAGAAAGGACATTTTACGTCTGCAACTAAATATCTTGACTGGCTGCACAATATAGAGTCCCTTATGTTATTAAGCTTTATATTTTAATAGTTGTTCTGCAGATTCTGTAGTCACCAAAAATGTGGATGGTGTCATAATAGCAAGCATGGAAAACTCATCAGTTTCACTAAATAATCTATACAAGATGTTTGCTTGACACAAATACATTGTGCATAAACAAAAAACATGTTCTGCTCAAGTGAACCCAAACACAAGAATAAAAGGATAATTTGCTTTTATTTCTGTTAGGACAGGTACACTATGTAATATCATATCTTTCTTCAGTTTTACCTTTGACATATTTTTTAAGAAATAAATTACCATTGTCATATATAATGGGAAAATAATGATTCTTGCAGCTTTAAAATGGAAACTCATTGTAATCATAATACAATATCTTCCTGTGTCAGCCCATTGGTCATATATGTACATATATTGGTCATTTACAAACCTATTCTAGACATATACTAACTGACTTTTGGAAGTGATACGTTTTAATGATGTCATTATTTAGTACATTTACATTTATTAATTTGGTAGCTTACTTGTGTTCCCTGGGATCAAACCCATGACCTTTGCGCCGCTAACGCAATGCTCTACCAGTTGAGCTACACTAGAACACTGAATGTTGTATGTAGAACACATGAGCACCAGAGCCCTGGCAGGGAACACTGGCAGTGCAGTATTTTTCTCTGGGTCCCTCACTGAACATCTGTACTACTGTATTGCTGTGGGCTCTGCTGCACTGCTAGTGTCCTGGAACCTTTCCCACCTTCACCCCAGTAGCTGCAACCCTTATTAACACTACAGTAAAACACAGTCTCTGTATTGATGCTGGTTAACAAGAACTTTGTTGAACCTTCAAAAACGTCGTTGTTTGTCCTTCAGCTGTGACCAGCACATCAGTTACTGACATAAATTCAAGCTTTTTTTCTGTAATTTAAAGATTCATTTAAAACTTATGCTTCTGCTGACAGTGGCACATTACAAGAATCATGCCTTACATCACTTAAATGTCACACAAGTAACATTTATTCATTTGGCAGACGCTTTTATCCAAAGCTTGTGTGTTGCAAACGCAATGGTCTACCAGTTGAGCTACAGGAACTCTGTCACATGAATGTCTCGTCATCCCAATCAAAATGATGGCCTGATCTAGACAGCATACTCCTTACAAATACAGCTAATGTAAAATCCATACCCTCTAGTTTGCATCTCTCTTCAGCCCAATTACAACCTAGTCCTCTGTCTATGTTCCCCTGTCAGACTTTTAAAGACAATAAGCTCTGAAGGTTAATGAAAGCGTGTGGATCCA